>VURO01002509.1:40753-50896 GCA_015108175.1 Pelvicachromis taeniatus
AAACAAAAAAAAAAAAAACAACAACAAAACAACCAACAAACACAAACCAAAAAAACCAAAAAAAAAAAACAAAAACTAAATAAATAAAAAATAAATAAAAAAAAAATAAAAAAAAAAAATAAAAAATATATATATATATATATATATATATATATATATATATATATATATGATGGTAGCTTTATTATAGAGTAACTTTACATGAGTCAGCGTTCCAAAGTAATCCTTAATTATTTTTTGTACTGGGCCTTTGTGCAGCTCCCCAGTTCATCTTCTGTCTGAAATAAGCTGTTTAGCTCCTCCCAATTTAAGCCAACTTTCTTTTATAGTTAAGCTGTGCTGCCATGCTCTTTTCAGAGACAAGAGCCTTTCTGCTGGCAAGCCTTCCAAACAAGCCACATTCATTCAGTCTTTTTCTAATTGTGCTGTCATGAACTTTAACATTAAACATGCTAACTGAGGCCTGTAGAATCTGAGATGTAGCTCTTGGCTTTTTTGCCATTTCTGAGTATTGCACAGTCTGACCTTGGGGCAAGTTTGCTGGGATGTCCACTCCTGGGAAGACTTGCAGCCGTTTTGAATGTTTTCCACTTGTGGATGAAACATTTTTCTTGGTGGAGAATTTTGGACTTCAAATGGCCTTAATACTTTTTCCAGCTTGATGGGCAACAGCAAATGCTTCTTTAAGCCAGTTTTTGATGACGTCCTTATTGTGTTGTGTAAACAAACACCTGGATACTCTAGAACTGCAAACTATCAAATCTTCTACTTCACATGCTGATGATACTTTAATCAAGGTTATATGATTAGCAGCACACCCTTGACTTATTTTTTCATACATTGATTCTGTATAATGACACAGTGTAATATGTTATGTTTTGTTGTTTATTTGAGGCTGTGTTTACCTAAATTTTAGACATGTTAACACCCAGATGATTTTTTTTAAGAGGTCCTGAGACAGAGTCACACAATTATAGAGACACAATGATTTTCTTTAACTTGAGAGTCAAAGAAGACGTGGCAAATGCTGAAGGAAAAATTAAATCCTGAAGTTTCTGCAAGTGGAGATTGACAGAGCAGACACAGAGACACAGAAGATGATTGGCTCCTGCCTCAGGTGATTTGACCGACCTGGAGGTATGGTATGGAAAGAACGAGATAACATCCAGCAGGCTCCCTGAGCTCCTCTTGTGCCTACTGGTACCCGCATCTTCCGCCTGACGGGATCAAGCATGCCCAGACCACAACTATGTCCTCTCCCATTTACCTGTTAGACCCCCAACCGCAAACCCCAACCTGCTACCCTCCAGCTACTACAGCAACACCTCGTTCACCTTTTATACCTCACTTTAATTCACCAAATGTATTGCTTCCTCCCACTTTGAAAAAAGACTGTATTATGTGTTTTAATCTCCTTTGATGGAGGGAGCGGCCGCTTATCAGGACAGAACAGTTTCTCCTGAAAAAACACTCAATTTTCCTTGTGATTTCTGTTTTTTTCATATTGTTTGTATTTTAAAAAACCTTTATACTTTTTAATGGTCCTGATTGAACATGTAAACAGTCTTTTAATATCTGTGGTGAAATCCTGTCATTCCCCTTAAGTTTATTTGCAATAACTCATAAAGTTATATTTATTTGTCCGGTACTTAAGCTAAAAAATATTCCCATCAGCTATTGCTGCACATAGTTTTTAGTGGTAACTGGGAAGTGTTAGCATATTAACACATTACTTTGGGCATAGGGAGAAAAACTATGTATATTTTCAGTCAAGAGGACTTTAACTTCTTCATAACACAACCATCTTCCTGCTACATTCCCAGTCTAGCTGCATGCAAACTGTTTCCCATGTAGTAACAAGAGCCGTAAATCTTTTATCAAGGATGATGTCCTTCACTGGAGTGAGAAAGACAAGGTCTGTGGATCCATGTTTCTGTTGAAGATAACACTGTTTGTTTATTCTGTAAAATGAAAAAAAGTTCTTTGTGTTCATAAGAGACTTTTAAAAAAGCACTCTTTCCTGTCAGATCATCAGAGCGACAGAGGCACACAGGAATTTTCTTTACCCTGCACATACTGAACTAAATCGCCCTCTTTTTTTTTTTTTTAATCTATGTTTCTCTCACAGACACAGGAGAACTGATACCATCTAACAACACACAATACTCACAGGCCAGATAGCGTCCAGTACCTGCTTGAACACAGCTGCTGCTACAAAAGCAGGGAGGAAACCATGGCTGGAGTTATTAGAAAAACAATGACGGCAAATGCAGAGAAAAGCAAGGTGGAAAAATACAGGAAGGCCTGATACAAGAGAAAAGACTGGCAGGGACAAAGTGACGGTTGCAGAGTGATGGAGCGAGAGACACATAGCTACTGGCTGAAAACACGCAAGACGTCATGTTAATATATGAAATGTACATGCACATTAGCCGAGAACATGTTTTTGCCTCTCACTGCACATTTCATAACATTTTTGCAGGTTTTGGTGAGCAAGTGGTTTTTAAAAAAATGCTTTTGAGGTTTTTGTGCATCAAAATTCATGACTCACTCTATCCTTTTTCTCTTTCCCTCTCCGTCTCACTAATCTTGCTGCTATATTTAGTCTTGGCATTATGCCCTTCAACAGATAGGTTGGCAGCAGCACGTAGCTCATCTCTTCTCCAGTCTTTCCTCTCCTTTCCTTCCCTCCGCCTCAAAGCAGGTCCTGCAAGATCCAGCTGCGAAAGTTTAACACACGCACTGCATCAATCAACATAACTAAGTCTGTTAGACGTGATTATAAATGTACAGAATGAGATATGGATGAGCTTTATTAACATTCTCACCAGTCTCAGGTCTGAAGTCTGCTGTGTATGATGAAATATTCTAATGAGGCACTGAATATAACATTCCCAGCATATTTCATCATCTTTATAACAAATGCCACTGGGTGAAAGGCACTGTACCCGCCAGCAGGACTGCAGATAGGTATGTGCACAGAATGCACACACAAAATCTCCCCTCAGAGCCTCTCACACACTTGCAAGCATAAACAATTGGGGTATCTTTGCTGAGGCCACAAGTAAACCGACTCGCTTGCAAATCAGTAAAACATCATAAAATCAAACTGCTCAAGTAGGTGCAAGTACCTCCTGTGTAATTTTCCACTCAGACAGTGTGTGGCTGTGCACACCTTTGTACTTCCCCAGCTTCTGACTCAGCAGCACAGATGAGAGGAGGTGAGAGAACAATATTATGTCTCACAACACCGCGTCACGTCACATACGCAGTTTGTCTTTGCACCCAACTCCCAGGGTGGCACTATAATGAAAAATGCCTGTTTATCTTTCATTACAGTCAATCGAGGGATTAAAACAAAAGAAAAACACGGGACAGGTGGGGGCGGGTGGGGGGACTGAGGAGAAGAGAGGCTGCGGGGGATGAGGTCAAAGCGCGGGGATGTCAGTTAGACAAGGAAAGTGGAGGTTTTTATGAAAAATAAGACATTTCCTTTAATCACATCTGTAACATCACGGCTGTATCCTGGTATCATGTTGAATATATTTGATGATGTAGTATACACTTTAATGTGGACATTAAAATCGATTAATTGGCATTTATATGCTAATACATGAAACATAAAACTGCATTGTTTTTTACAAAGACATAGTAAAAGGGCACAAATGGTGTAGCAGCAAAAAAAAAGTGTAGCTTCATTTTCTATACGTAGGCTACAGTATTACAATGTATTTGCAGAGAAAAGATTTGTTGCAAAGTACAGCAATACAAATGAAGTAACAAATAAATTTCTAGAGTATGCACGACGTCATACACATAGTCATGGCAGAATATTAGAGATTATAAAAGTTATATAGTTAGTAGGGGGTATCTATAGGCCACTAAGACACCGGAGGCTAGAACATTGCTAACAGTACGATGTAGACTGTGCAGATACAAAGCACACTGATGTTTAATGCTCACACAGGACATCTTAACACGATATTACAGGTTAATGAGTTGTAATGCTGAAATAACAGCTGCAAGTGCATGCAGAAGTTGTTGTTGCTTTTACAGTTCAGAATTAATATTTTGACATAAGAAAATTTGGTCACCAGAAATAACATTTAGAGCCCGAGTGGCACCCACAAAGATATCTCAGCACCACAACTCCCTTAGGTGGAATGATGTTAAATTGTCACGCATGTCTGCATGATTGGAGTCCATTTGCTCATTGTTTTCACCACTGGACTAATCTACAGTATATGTAATCCGTACTGAGGTTCCTGGACTCTTAGGTTTCCCAAAACATTTGTCTCCTCATTCACCAGGCACATTTTGTTCCCTATTATTAATAAATGAAGACTGGAAAAGAAATATCAGTGCTTCCAAATAAAAACATGGATGGACAGAAATAGCCACGGATGAGTTTAGAGGAATAGTTTGAAACACTGCTTCCGAAGCTTTTCTGTATCTCCTGTCTTAAGCTCTTCTGTATTAAACTGGATATGGACTACATCTTAGGAATTACATTCACCCCATCATTTATCTTTTGTGGTTACTTGCCAGTATATGCAGTATTAGTTTATTTCAACCACTACTTTTAGCCACTTGTAACATTCACTGGCACTCATCTCACTAGTCATGACATGACATGATTGACACTGACATGATAGAATCGGAAGCACAAAGGTGCTCTATTGGATTGAGATCTGATGATCAGAAGCCATTTGAGTCCAACTCATTGTCTGCTTCAGGATACCAGGTTGAGGTGATCTGAGCTTTGTGAATTGGCATGTGTTCCTGCTGGATGCAACTATTAGCAATAATACTCAGACGGGCTGAATAATAAGGCTTAAATAATACTTACTTGGTACTAAAGGACCCAGAGTTTGCCAAGAAAATAATGCCCACACAATTAAATCACTATCAACAGCCTGAGTCATGATACAAGGTAGGTAGGATATATGCTTTCATGTTGTTTACACCAAATTCTGACCCTACGGTCTGAACGTGGCAGCAGAAATCAAGACTCATCAGACCAGGCAATGTTTTTCCAGTCTTCTATTGGTTGATTTCACTAAACCTGTTCAAAGTAAAGCCTTAGTTTCCTGTTTTAGTTGACAGAAATGGCAACTACCAAGATGCTCTTCTGCATACCTTTGGTCATAATAAGTGCTTAATTAGGATGTTGTTACTTTCTGCTAGAACTGGTTTGGCCATTCTCCTCTGACACTGGTATCAACAAGGCATTTTCACACACAGAACTGCGACTCACTGGATATTTCCCTTTTTTCACGATTATTAAAAAGAAGAATTATTTCCAGTGATAACTTCAAATGCATGCCTAAAAGCATCAAGCTGCTGCCATGTGATTGGCTGATTAGATATTTGTGTTATGTTAATCTATACCAATAGCTCACATTTTAATGGCTAACCATATTTTTATTTAGCTAATGTCCAATTCAATATTTCACATTTCCCCAAATTTGCAGCTTACAGTTTTAAGTCACTTTTTCAACCATGATTCTAACAAGTAACTTATCTGTTTTAATAAGTTATGAATTCTTGTTCTACTGCTCATCCATTACTTTTAAGTTAACTGTTAACTTCAATCATGGTTCACTCATGGTTTTATTAAATTAAATCAAGATTTCTGTAATTTTTATTATTACTTAAGATCATCAATATACCCCCAAGCCCCCGTGGAAGTTTCTTGTTGGGAATTGCCTTCTTTAAAAAAAATTGAGCTTTTTTGTGTACATGGAGATAATAAGACTGATATTTCACTGTCTATTCAATAGCAAAAGAAGTAGCTTCAGCTGGTAGTTTAGATTAAAGATTAAAAATTTGCGTAAACAGATGGTTTGAACAGTTCAAGAAGTAAAAAATCTTCCAGTTGTGTGGACCCTTTAAAACTTGTTGTGTAGTAAATCTGTCCAAAGACCATAGTGAGGTCCATTTACCTCTGGACACAAGCTATTCCCCTCTGTTTCCAGTCTTCATGCTAACTCCAGCTTCATTTTGATTGCATGGATATGAGAGCAGGAACAATCGTCTCATCCAACTTGTGTATTTCCAAAAATGTCAAACAATTCCTATAATTTCAGTAGTTGTTTGAGGCAACATAAGCTTTGGGAAACCATTTCCTGTTCACACATCATCACACAGTGTCTGGTCTGTACTCAAAGGACCAGTTCAGTTCTCCTTTCATGAAAACTCCTATAGGTCCCTCTAAACCAGTGATGACCACTGCAGATCTGCTGCAGCTCTAAGTCTCTACAGCTGAGACAATGCTTATTGCTAAAACTATCATCATCTTAAGACGAGGCCTGAAATATCACAGAGAAAGTAACAATAATGCTCTAATACTTGGTCATTAATATGTTATGATATAGAGGTAGTGATTTAAGCATTGATTGACAGTAATAAACACTAAACAATGAACTTGAGCGCAAAAAAAGGTAATCTCATCCGAGGAGAGTATAAATACAAAGCTTATCACAGCAGCCACTGATGCAAGTGGCTTCAAGGCTGACACATAAATAATTCACACTCTGGACTGCACACTGTTTCAGGGTGACTATTCCTCAACCAGCAGGATCGTATGAATCATGGGACAGAGTAAAGACATGAATCGAGGAAGCTACTGTTTCCCATGGCGCTAAGACGTCACTAGCACTCAGTAGAATTTAACACAGCACACAGGCTGTGAATGGATGTCAAACAGGGTTTTAAACTCAATGACCTTACCTCTTTAGGCCATCAGAGCTCAGGCTTTAGCTGTTCACAATGACTGACAAGCTGCTCAAGACCTCGTCCTTTCTGAAGCAGGCATGGTTCAAATCCCTGTTCCCACCCAGCAGCAATGAACCAACATGGAATTAGACCGAGAGATTCAGTCAGAATATAAACAAGTTATGTTCCACCTGAATAACACTCTGTCCATCCTGGCTCTAACGCACAACAACAACAACAGCCGTGTTTTCCTTTCACTTCACTGGGAACGGATATTTGCTTGGGTCTCTGTGTTGCCAACAACATTGATGACTGTTTGATGTATGGTCTCTGCACCCATCTCTTCCGTGCGAGTTTGTGTGTGTGAGACTCACATTTGTGGCCCGTGTGAGTCGTCTCTGTTTGAATTCACTACATTTGGGTATTAGCTGGCCACCCAGTGTGACAGATGCAGAAAGGATTATGAAAGATGAACAAAAAAACAACAAATAACCAAAATAAAGACAACTTCTGTAATATAAAATATCTTTCAAATCAACCGAACAGAATTATAATAACATATAAAACAGATGCAAGTAATATAATACTCAGTGAAGACTTTGCAGTAAATTGCAAATAAACAACTCACATATATTTGCACACTTGGTGTTGCACAAACAAAAGCTTATGGCTACCTGCATTTAATTCACATTGCGCGCGCGCGTGTGTGTGTGTGTTGCAGCCGTATCTGTATGTGAGTGTGTGTGTGTGCGTGTGTATGTGTCATCTGTGTTCCTGGTATTATAAGTGTGAATGTGTGTGTGTTTGTGTGTGTGTGTGAGTGTGTGAAGCAGTGGACAGCCGCCAGGCCTCATTATTGTCATTCTCCTCACTGCCTCAAAAAGAGGCAAAGAGAGGCGATGCGGCTCCTTTCAATCGAGAAACCGAGGAAAGACGGAGACAAAAGGCCGAAATTAAACAAATGCTGGAAAGCGGCTTGGAGAGCCAGCTTTGAATAAAAGGGAGAGCGGCTGCGCGGTTAACCCATCTGGGTCTTTCACTGGGGAGACCACACAGATATACTCCATCCCAGCTTTTAGCTACACTATAGGTCCATGCACACTGGGGTGCCATTTCATGTGCATGTCCTGTGTCACTCTTGTATATCTGTTGTATGTGTGTATGTGTCCATCAGTAATCGGTTGCTGCTGTTTCCTTAATCCTCTGCAAAATACTGGCCTCAACTTAACCCCGGAATCCGTCATGTGCAGTTTCCTTGCAAGGACACCTGTGTAAGACTCCTCCTCTGCATCCGCGTTGATCTCATGGAGTATAATCGCTCTTGTTTCCACTGTTCTCTAGTGTTTACAAGTTTAATTGCAGGTGAAAGGAACTTCCCGGATTCCAGCCTTTGAAACAACAGCACAGCGTGTTCACATGCAGGCTTGTGTACACAGAGTCTGTTTATTCCCATGCCTCTCAAAGTTGCCACTTCCATCCTCCACTCATTGGATGTGTTTTGAGAAGCAACATGTCAACACACGCCATGTACATGCAGACTGATAGAATCGTTCCCACAGAAGCACAGATGCGGAAAGACATTTGCACACAGCAGATGTATGCAGTGATGATGAACTTGTTGCTTTACTGGAGCTCTGCTACAGGTTCTTCTGTGTGCCTCCCCTCGGTTTGAGACGCCACCTTTTCCAAGTGTCTGTATGGTCTATGGCGCTGATGCTGAGGGTGGGCAATGAATCGAGAGGGATTTGGTGGAGAGATGGAGGCGAGAAGAATGTGGGCGAACACATCAAGTCCTCATGGCTTCACACCTAGACAGTAAACAATTAAAAGAGGAAGGTTTCAGCACGAAATCTTTCCTGACAGGATTCAGGCTGACATGTGAGTGTGGATATAAAGGCAGCATGTACAATTTTTAATATTTTATTTGTTGAAAACAACTTCTCTGTCAAATATACCCACATAAAGAGCTATCTGGGATTAAAAGTCTTTTTCAAAGTCATGTAAACATGTGTATGCACTCAAATTTAAGCTGCCCTGAGAAAAGCTTTGATAAGGCAATGAATGCTAATTCTTAATTCCTAAATGACTGCTTCTTTGGAGCGATGCACATCCCATGTATCGTCTGTGTATTATCCACGTATTGTGTCTAAATTTCAATCATGTATGATAAGGACATTTTTTTAAAGTGTTTTGTTTAAAAGAAATAAAACGGGACTGACTTGCAGCGACGAGGGTTGAGCTTTCGGCCTTTCTGGCTGCAGGTTTCAGCTATGACGGTGCAGCGGCACTGGCATGTCGTTGCATCCAAGACCCACTTCCTCCTTCGGCATGGGCGACAACGAGTCGTAGGAGAGGGGGAGGGAGAAGGAGAAGGAGAAGG
This sequence comes from Pelvicachromis taeniatus, assembly GCA_015108175.1. Lineage (NCBI taxonomy): Eukaryota > Metazoa > Chordata > Actinopteri > Cichliformes > Cichlidae > Pelvicachromis > Pelvicachromis taeniatus. Next base: position 49,851 of record VURO01002509.1, read on the forward strand.
AGAGGGGGATGGGGAGGAGGTAGTGGAGGGAGAGATATTGGTGGGAGGCAATGATGGTGGAGGAGGAGAAGATGTGGCAGAAGGAGCTGGAGGAGCATGGGTTCTGCATGGAAGAGGGATTTAGGAAAAGCATGGTTAGATCCTGAAGTGATTAATTCACTGTTTAAGTAAAGCCAGCTAACACGTGGCATACCAAAATGTTTTCCATGTTTGCTCATTACCACTAAACACCAAGGGAATTATTTTAGTTTTGTTCAAATTTCATCATTAAAAGCTTGGACTGATTAAAAATGTTTCTAATAGCAGTGTTGGATAATACATTAGAGACATTGGAGGCATTTAGTCATGTTTAAAAACCATGAGAAGTCCCCCTCGTTGTACAAACATCAAGAGATCATCAAACAACATCCTCTGAAGGCCATAAATGTCTGCACAAAATTTCATGACAGAGCTATTTCAGTCCAGACCAAAGTTGTCCAGATTGAAATATCTCAGGCTTGTTTGAACATGCACACTGCCAGTCTGAAATGAACCCACACAATGCAGTGTGTGGGAGATGTGTGACTAATGTGGGATAAAGTTTCCTAAGCTGCCGACAAACTTTCTCCTCTTTCTGTTCATTTCCCCGTTACTACGGCTTTGTTCGTATAGGAGGCTTTCAGTTTACTCCTCTAGACACCCTGAACTTTCCCTCTCTGAAGTCTCACTTTGAGAAAGTTGCCTGCATCACTTGGTCCATTAACAGTCGCTGCTTCTGCCTCTGTTTTCCCGGGAGGCTGGCGGCCTTAATGAAGTTACTTAATGAGGCAGAGAGGGCTCATCTTTGTTCCCGTCCCAGTGACCACGCCTGTCGCTGGCAGGGACAGAGGAGGTAGCATTTGCAAGCAAATTACACAGATTTCACCCCTGCCAAAGTTTGAACAAAGCCTGTTTTGAATGATGGATGGGTGCAGAGAGACATCACACCAAAGCTGAGCCACCTCTGGCCCCCAAAGGCCGGAAATGACTGACAGCAAAGTGAAGGGGAAAGAGACGAAAAAGAGTGG
>VURO01002510.1:0-15342 GCA_015108175.1 Pelvicachromis taeniatus
CTGCAGACACACACACTCACACACACACACACACACACACACACACACACACACTCTCACACACACACACACACACACACACACACACACACACACACACACACACACACACACACACACACACACACACACACACACACACACACACACACACACACACACACACACACACACACACACACACACACACACACACACACACACACACACACACACACACACACAGAATGACACTTTAGTGTCTCAAAATACTCAGGATTAGTTGTATTGCTTTATGGAGTAAAAGGTGTGGGTACTGAATGGGGATGTGGGTGTGTGATGAAGTTTCCTAGGAAGAATGGGAAGCAATAACTTGTGCTAATTGCTACCTTTTTGTTACAGGGTGCCCTTTTGTTTGCTACCTTCAATCAGGCTAATGTTGATACCCTTTAAATACCCTTTAGAGTCAGGCTGACTAAAACTGGCTTATCCTAACTGCAAGACTGGATAATATGTTTTTGTTTTCGTCATTGTTTGCCCTTTTCTCCAATGTACTAGTCTTAATTAGGCTGGCTAAAATGTAAAGATATAAATAATGCACCAAATTCAAAACTATTTTTAAGGGTAATTTTTTTCTCTGTTTTGTCATCATTTTATTATCTTTGAACTTCACAAAATATGCAAGAATGCTGTTCGCACTAAAGGTGGAAACTTCACCACTTGAGGAATAAACTGCCATTTCATACAGCAGGAATGTGAGGTGGATGTACGAGCAGCTAGTGATGTGCAGCCCAAAGTAAACACATGACTCCACCAGCTTCTCTGGAGTATTCACTGACACTCCATTTCACAGGGGATTCACATCCACTCTGGATGAAAATTATTGATGTGGGTACATAGTGGTGAAAAGAGGTCCTGCGTAGAAAATATTTATCAATTCAAGTTTTAGTACGTGACATTATTGTTCAGCCTCCTGAAGAGTTTAGTTATTATTAAACTAAAATTGTAATAAATGTTCTGTGTTCACATATACACAAGTGCACCCCACCACCAGGAAAATAAACAGCATTTTGATTTAAATGGACTAAACATCACAGGTGTGATGTTTAGTGTTACACACTCAACTTTTTGAGATTTAGCTGTCAAGCATCCTGGCCCTTGTAGAGCAGTTCCCGTAGCTATTTGTCATCGTCTCAATGCAATTATGCACTCAAAATTATACAGTGTAAGTATTGTAATAGCAACAGTTACACAACTGCAAACTGTAAACACAAAAGGAAATTAATACTAACACTAGCACTGTCCAACTAACTCTGTTAGCATGGTGCTAACGGAAGCACAGGGTGATCATTCTTGGCTAGCCAAAAAAAGCAGGGGAAAAAAACCCATAACTGGAAAATTACTGGAAAGCGTGAACAGCAAACTCCTCCAAGTGTCTTTTTGTAAGACAGATACTAATGATTCATACTAATGATTCCTTTAGGATTGGGTGAGAATATATGGGTTTTCTCATCCAACAAGCTTCTTCAGTTCAACTGGTGGAGTCCAAAACAGTTAGAAGTAATAAGTGGCAGGTGTCATCTTGGAGCTGGTGTCATCAATGTGAGTTGTCACATTAGACGTGGTTTGACGAGGAGAGAAGACGTGGGTCATTCCCATCACTGGGCCCACAGGTGTGAGACAATGCCCCACCCTACCACGATGGGAGCTATTGTGGTCTACTGAGGCCAGATGTGAATGAGAGTTGAAACGCCTGAAAGGGATTTCTGGACAGAACTGTTGGTGGCTGATAGCTGATGTTGTAAACCAATACCTCTGCTACAGTAGATGTCGATGGTGTCCTTTAGTTGCCTCTTAAACCTTCAAGCCTTAGTGTATTCTCTGTCCAAAATATAAACACTAGCATCCTGGAAGGAGTGTCTTTCTCCTTAAAATGCAGATCTAAAGCTGGTTGTTTCCTGTTAAGGTGGTGTTTGTAGAATGGAAAGCTGTTTGTCCTATGTAGAGATCTAACTGCACTGCACCACATACACTGTGTTGTTTAGCTTGTGTTTGGGGGTTTTGCTTTAGGATGAACCAATTCATTGGTTCACCCTCAGGAAACAAGGGAACAGCCTCCACTAGGCATTTTAATACATGGGACCCTCCACCAGTTGGAAAAGTACTGAAGCAGACTTTTAAATGAGGTGCAAAATGTCCAGAAGTCCAGTTGCCTTTTTATCAAGCTCTTAAAACGACCATGACCCGGCTGACGGAGACCATAGCACAACAACATCTTCAAACAATTTTTATGACCAGGTAAATAAGCTATATACAAAACAGATCGTTTTGTATAACACTGTAAACATTCTTAATTATGCTCTAAAGTTTAGTGTGGAAGTACTGTGGTTTCTCACATTCTACGTTGGCTTCACTTTTCTGTCCTAGAAGACGTCCCTGGAGAAAATAAACAGTCCAATATAACTAGTGCATAGAGGACAGCTGTAAAAGTACCATCAGTCACATTCTGCTCTTTCAGATTTGGACTGTACGTCAGCCCTCAGTCAGATAAAGAATAAACTGAACACTACCTTCTGTCACATTTAGTACTTTTATCTGTTTGCAAATTCTACCACATCTCATGCTTGTTGGGCTTATGAATGAGCTACCGAGTTTTTCTGCCACTTTATCATTGTGGTATTTTGGACATGGTAGAGGAACACAGTGTGATTCTACCTAAATGAGTGAAGGAAAAAATAGGAGAGACTACTGTGGAAGACTGCAGCGTTCACAGGCATTATACCAAAGCAGACGTCCTATCTGATCACCACAAAGCCAGGCAATAATGGACCTGTTAAAAGAGATGCAGTGAAATTGCCCTAACCTTTTTTTTCTTGGTGTAGTGGCAGATCGAAATAATATTTGATTGTGTTGTGGAGGCATTTGTGGAAAAAGCAGGCAAGGCAAAGAAAAGAAAAGAATATGTTAAAAAAAGAAGGATTAGCACTTTCACTGCCTATTCATGCGGCTGCTCTGGCACACTACCCAAAAGAGCTGTAAAAAATGTATCAGTTTATATACATGAAAACACTTCATTCTTTTTATATAAAGGATCTGTGTTTGTTTGGGTATTTCCAGAGCCTTTGTAACGTTTGTATTGTTTGCCTGATTGTTATGCAAGTATCTTTTTATTGTAATAAATCATACTCGTGATTAAAAAGACCAGACAACTACATGCCATAAAGTTATATTTAGATAATATTTAAGCCAGCAAAAAGTTATGTTTTGAAGAACTTTTTTCATTTGATCTTAATTCACATTGTGTTTGCTTGCCTAATCTGCCATTAGCTAATGTCCCAAACCTACTAATTCATTGCAGGATAATCTGCTAACATGTTTTAATACACAAGGTAAAATTAGATTTATGTGTTCTGGATCTGGTGGAGCGATGCTGACTTCGACTGAGAAAATTATCGGGCGGTGGAAGGAATACTTTGAGGACCGCCTTAATCCCACTGGCACGTCATCCGTGGAGGAAGCAAAAAGAACCAAACCGGATAAAAACTACCCAAATATGAATGAATTAACCAACATGAATGACTATATCACAAAATGCTTTGTGCCACTATATTATGTCCTGGAATGAGAGTGCTTCTTAAAATGTTTGTGAAATCATCAAAATTGCCTCGAGAAAATAGACATCCAGTGAAACCTGGGGCTGGGATCATCAGTGGCCCCTTGTCTTCAAGGGCCTGCCATGCCCTCTTGGTGACCCAGCAGTTCACAAATGGTGGGTCACCTAAAAACCCATTATAACCCCTTTAAACTCTGGTGCACACAAAATCGTACTTATCTTAATTAATGGGTTTAGTTTAAGTTACCTCTTTATAGCCAAATAGTTCCCAATCATGGCAAAGAACATACTCTGAGCACAAGTGCAGAATAAAACTGAATTAATTAGTTAGTCCATTAATCAGGCTTACATCTTGAGCTGGTGAATCAAGCATGTATTCCCCATCTTCTTTAACTCACCATTATAGAGTAAATGCTTTTAGTCAATCAGCACAATTCATTCACCCAACCACCTCCACTCGTTAAGTTCAAAAGTTAATTCTCTACAAACTGGTGCAGTAATTATCAGGGGCCACTGCAACTTTAAACAGAAGACGCATCTTTGAGCTGGCTGCAACCTTTTTACTCTCACTACACCAAAACAATCAATAGTACTCTCACTGTTATTGGCCAGTTGTAAATATATGTGGGTAACTATGTGTTGATACCAAAGACTCTGAACCATTCACTTCATTAAACACATCCTGTCCTATCCCATTAATGTCTGTGTATTGACAGACTTAAAAGAGGAGGTATTGCTGCTGTAACAGTGTTAACTGTTAGACCAGTAGCTCCTGGTGTCGCTTGGATGTGCGTCAACAATGAAGAGTCCCTTCTTTAACACTGTCCCCACAGGTGGCAAAATATTCCAGCAATTGGTCTTTTCATATCATGCAGAAGTGTTAAAATTCTAACTTTCTTTTTTATGTTTATAAATGTAAATGAATATTCTTTGATCAAATATAGAATACTATGGAATACTTTTTAAATGGAACATCATCTGCATGTTCCAGTGATGACAAGGGGAAGTAACTAGTAAATCTGTGTTAATAGTTCTGCTATATTTGCTGATGTTCCTCTTCAGGGCACATATTTCAAGTGCTACGACCACAGTTCCTTTCAGTGGTAATACCTTGGACCCTCTGTTAGTGTAAAGTGGAGCCAAAACAACTGAATGCCATGCTGCAATATCATTTTCTGATTGCTCAACACGGTACATTTTCCCACCAAAACAAAAGGGGTGGTCATAAGCACAGAATGCTTGCTAGCGCTGTCCTTAGACAGTAACTGTGATGATAGTATTCAGAAAAAAAACACTGCGTATAGTTTTTTTTTGCTTTATGTGGCCTATCAATACAATTTAAAAACTGGTATATAGCATCTTGTTGCCATATTATCTTAAGTCTTAGTCATGTGATTGGTTTACCATGACCACTTTATTCTCCCTCAGCCAATCAGCAGCACTCATGCAATTGTCAATTGCCCCATCTTGGTCCTTGAATACAGAGCCACAGGTCAGTGAATGATGTAGTTGCTATGGCACTGCACTTGAGGTTGCTTTTCATGGACTTTAGTTATGCTTTAAATACCATCCTCCTTGGGGCTCTGGTGGCTCTTGGGTGGTGTTTTCCTGGTGGCTGAGTCCAGCAGAGCTGGGGAAATGTCTGTGCTGGTGAGCGTGGGTTACTGGCCTGGTAGCCTAGCTGCCTCTGGGTGGGCCTGGGGTTCTGGGAGTGCTCTGCCTCTGGGCTGGGGCTCTGGCTGGGCCTTGGGTTCGAGTTGGTGTGTCCTTGAGGTTGTGGGTGGGTGCATGCACGGGGTCTTGTGATGTCTTATGTTGTCTGGGAAATGATCGGATGATGGGGTGGGTGTAGTTTCCTCTACGGTGGGGTTGGGTGGGCTACCCTGCGATCTGTGGGGCTTGGCGGTGCAGCTGCCAATCCATCAAGGCCGATTGATGGATCCAGGGAACAACGGTGCCTACTGGGGTCAACCCATCTCCAACTGCCTCTCTCTTCCCACTCCTTCACACCCCCACATATGCAGGGTCTTGGGGTACAGGTGTGTCACTGAGGTGCAGTGGAGGCATTCCTCCTCTGTCCCCTTCTGGCCACCTGTGCCTCAATTTTATTCCACAACCTAGACATCCACATTACGCATACTCTCATAACACATACATATAGGGCCTTGGGGGTGGGCATGCTCTATGACTAGACGGTCTGTGCATTCAGCCTCACCTCTGGCGCCGGTGCCCACCTCTCAAATTTAAATACACGTAGACATTGAGGGTTCTCAGGAGGGGCCGTGCTGCTACCTGCTGCTTTCTGGCAGAAAGCACCATGCCCCTCCCATTTTAAATGCACTTTAGAACAGCACGCGGCACCATGACATATGAGCGAGCAGAGAGCGGTCTGGGGTCTTCACACCCACGTTCTCTGTTCGTCGTCATGGTCAGGAGGTTGGTGGAGGAGTTGGCCGTCTGGTTGGGGTCTGGGATGGGCCTCCCTGTTGTTGCAGGACCGAGGGCGGTCTGCTTGTCTCCACCCCAGGGAAAAGGGCAACATCTCCTGGGTCTGGGGGCAGATTGCCCCTCTGGGGGTGATGTTACCTGGAACTGGGAATATAGAGTATTTTTGGGGAGTGTGAGTGTGCGTACTGTGTTCATTTCTGTTTGTCCCCACATTGGGCGAGTGCTGAGCATTGGTATATGTGTGCATGAGGGTGTGAATGCATGCTTGTGTCTGTGTGTACAACGCGTTAACGCTGACAGCACTAATCATAAGTAGTGCAAAAATTTACATTTTGTAACGCACTCAACCCGTCTGGAGCGCAGAATGGACAAACTTTGGACAAACTGCCCGAAATTTGTTGACTGGTTGACTTGTTGAGTTGTTAATCGTGTTAGTGTTGATGACGGCATTAACGCATTTAACCCGCATTAACCTGTCAACGCCGAGTAACCCCTTACACGAATTAATCTGCATTAAATCATTAAGGGGGTGTTGCCAACGCATTAACGCTGGCAGCACTAATTAAAAGCAAACTGTTCTTTGTTTCCTCAGACAGTATTGAAGATTACATCCAGACAGCTTCTTCTAATGTGGAGTCAGCCAATCAAGAACTGGCCAAGGCCAACCAATACCAGGTAACCACTGAAGTGTCGCATGCTGCCGTGTGCTCCACACCTTGGATTCATTTTGTTCCATTTTCATTTTGTGTACTTGACTGAGTCTTTTTATTGTAATGCACTCACACGAAGCTTAGCTTGATCAGCCATGCAAACAGGGACTTTGTTAACTAGATTATACAGCTTTATCACATCCCCCACTAGTATAATAACAGAAATGATGTAATTTCATGTCATACTTTACTAGCTTTTGCCTTCAGTTAAAATAATTGTATTTACAGACAGAAACATAAAATGCTTGCCTGGAGTCTTTTAAAAACACAAATCCATATACAGTATGCAATTCCCATTCTGTGAGCATGTTACTTCCACTAAGATAATTCTCTGTTTTATTCTACAAGTGTATTGACTTTGGGAAGAAAATGCATTAGCGGACAACAACAGCAGACAGAAATTAAATAGAATTAATTTTTTCACTCTCTGTGGTTTTTGGGCTACAATTTTGACTTCACAGCACATATTGGAGAGAGGTTTTATGAGATGCCCAAGGGCCTGCTTTCACTCGTTCTTTTTGAGGAAATATGTGTGTATTCTGCCATTTTGTCAGGGACTATCTCAGTAGGCCAGAGCTCTGTTTGGCTTTGTGCTGTGTAGGGCCCAGGCTATGGTAAATAATGTATCGACTGAAGTGTCTCTGGGTTAATAAAGGATATACCTTTTCCACACGTATGACATGTCTTCAGAGGTGCAGCCAAACTACATATTTTGACAGACAAGGACATATATTCTAATTTGACATTTAGATTTAGGTAGGAAAAAAACTGGAAATTGTTTTCAATCTGGTATTGAAATGATATTTCCTTTGAATCATGGTTTGTCCACTGGGCTAAACTTTCGTTTTGTGATAGTCACATGAATTTTTAACAGCAGCTTTAATATGAAAACAACTGCTGGGCGCGTTCCCATGTCTGCCACGACTGCAGTGCTTTCTGTCTGTCTCTACATACTGCCGCTTGACTCGCAAGTGAACAAATGAGCGAATGGCAACAGCTTTCTCATTAATTGTCATTTCATTATCTCAAGGAGAGCTGAGCTGTGACCGAGCTCGCGCTGAGCAATTTAGCTCTCAGCCAATCCCGGCAGCCCCTGTCTTAGCAGAAGCAGAGCAGCTGAAAGGGAGCAAAACAATAAAGGAAGAAGACGGATAGAGAGACAGACAAGCACACAGTCAGACAGACACTCTCATCGCTGTCCCATGGCAACTCTCATCTGTGGAGAACAGTGGCAAACAGAGCTGTCACCGAGAAGTCATATATCAAAGTACTGTTAATGACAGTAGCATTATGGGTTTTTTTCAGACGCATAAATATCTATGGTCTTGCATCATTCATGCACTGTCAATGGTGCAATCTGTGTATGTGGCTGAAACACATCCAAACGGCTCAGCCTTTTCAAAGTCTGTATATGTGTCACAGTTTGTACTGTATGCATTATCTGTTCATTGCAAGATTTTACTGACTTCACTGATTTCACTTCTACTTACTGCTGTCACTGTTTACCTACCAAGTGACACTCTAACAGTGTGCACACACCGTCTGTCTGTGCTTCCACTTCATCTGATGGTTTGTCTGCTTTTAGTTTTTCACCAGCTTTCAGTGCTTTTGTCTTTGACAGACCCTTTCTAAATGTCATCTCACAAAATTTACTTCTGTATTCTTATGCTTCGACCGAGCACCAATCTCTGAAGGTGAACATTCAAACTAAACACTAGTTCCTTGAATGGCCACTTGAGGCTGCTCCAAAAGTGGACATGAAACACTACATGTATCCTGATACTGATCACATCATCACATTCATAAGTGCTATCTAACCAACATTCACACTCCAGTGGATGCACCGGAAAGCAACTTAGGATATTTGGCATGGGGACTGTGGGAGCCAGGGATCGAAAGGAAATTCTGAAAGAAAATACTCCCCACACCATTTCACCATCATGGCCAGTCTGATCTGTTGATATTGCTAAATTGCTCAAGGCAAATGATTCCATGCTGTGGTTTAATTTTGAATTTTGACCTTACAATTAAATTTTCACAGAGGGAATTGAGACCAATAAATTGTGAGAATAAAAAAATTGAAATTACACATAAAGAAAATAAAATATACGTGTAAAGGTGTGGACTAACCTTTTGTAATTAAAACATTTAGAATATAAGAATTTTGTGGGGATAGGTTAATTGGAAACACTAAATTGCCCATAGGTGAGAATGTGGGAGTGAATGTGAGTGCGAATGGTCGTCTATGTCGGTGTGTTAGCCCTGCGACTGACTGGAGACCTGTCCAGGCTGTACCCTGTCTCTCACCCAAAGAGAGCTGGGATAGGCTCCAGCGCCCCCCAGAATACAAGAATACGAGGGAGTGGGCACAGAAAATATGTACAAGCAGAGAGCTGCACCCTGCTGAACTCAAATTGTAGGCAGTTTGCTCAACCCAGCAGTCATCACCGTGCAGTACTTCCTATGTGAAAGTGCCTTAAGTAGAAATGAGACTGTGGCAGTATGCAGATGCTACGCAGATTATATGCAAACTGGACAAGTCTGCTGCATCCAAATGATTCTGATTTACTAACATGCACACGAGTGCACAGCTCTAATAGTGCATGAAGTTTCTTTTTTGCCCAAAGCGAGATTCCATATACATATTAGTAAATGAAGGCCATTGTTCTCTATGTCTACTTCAACAGAAGAAAATGCAGCTCTGGTCATGAACAGAGTGCATTTTGTTAGCTGGAGGCTTGATTGTGTGCTTCAGTGAAACAATTTGTGTTTGTGGAGTTAGGAGGTCTGTCTGCTATTGAAAACACACACATTTTACTTCACCACACCATGATAGCTTCTTTGTCACTACTGTACAACCAGTTAAACACAAAAAATTAGAGACAGACTTTTTTTCTGATCCTGTTAAAGTGTACATCAGAATAGCAGGAACTGTGTGAAACTAATATGTAGTCAGGTACAGCAGTTAGTTATCAGTTAGTGGCAGTTAGGGCTTCACCATCACTATCGCTCACTATTTCCACAACATACTGTTGATTTTTTTAAAGTAAAAGTTAGAAACCTGCGATGCTTGCGTGCCAACAGCAATGCTGTTATCATAAAAGGATTGAGCAGGGCACAGAGGAATAAGTGGGAGACGCAACTGGGCACTTAAAGGCAAGCCTGATTGTTGCTGAACCCTCCTTGATGCACCAGTGCACAACTGCAGCAATGGTCAATTAAGAGCGGTTGTCATTTTCTTCTGGTGTCCCGCCTTGTCAACTCACTTTACATTGAAAATAAATTGAATCTATATCCATTATGTAGAGGCAGATTGCTCTCCCCTCTGCAAGTGTCGCTAGTTGCTGTGATGTTTTATCACCTCATCTGTGTTCAGCAGAGCACGATGAACTCTGATTGTTGACTGTTGCACAAGAAGGTTTATAATTACTAATAAAACATGTGTTATTGCAATTCAGTGAGCAAAAGCTAAAGCCATGTAAAAAGTGGAAAGACTCACAGAATGACTGAGTCATTATTGACTGGAAAGGGGATGTTCACGCCAATGATGATGTCATATTTAAGACTTACAACTCCCTCTATCTTCAGATTTGAAAATTGATCTCCCAGTGAGCACCTACTTTTCTCTGACGCTCAAAAAAATCAATGTACAGTTTTCCTCCAGCTAAACTGAGAATAGGATACAATGCTGGCTATCGTGATGATAGGAGGACCAATAGAAGAGGGAAGGAAAGAAGGAGGCATACAAAGGGATGATGTTTGGTAAATGAATGGACATATCTATGTGTATACACATCTGAACTGTAAAATAAAATAATGAAAAAGAATCACCTCATTCTAAATCTCAGTGATCACTGCACTTGGACTGAAAGGATGTGCCGATGCTGACAGGAAAACGGGCTTTTTGCTCACTCTTCCTTTCAGTCCCTCTGGACTCTTTATGTCACTTTGAAGGATATGGAGTGGAAATAACAATGTTTGAAGTTACCCAGGTTGATGCCAGTGACACTCCTCTGGCTCTGCCCCAGTCAGCCACACAGCGGGGCTGAGCAGTTACAAAAAGAGAGCGAAAACCTAACTGCAAATAAGACATGCATGCATTTCAGAAATGTTTGTCAATACACATTTTATGTTGGAGCTAAAAATGTATTGAACGTAACCAGTGAATGTGGAGTACAGTATAGCTTAAATGACTCATCATCCACCAGACTGCTTGCAACTTGTTTGGCACAACCAAAAGAAAAACTCCTCTGGCAAAGTTCATCATCGCCTTTTACAGACACAAAAAACGTTTAATGTCAGTCTCGATGTGAGGCTGTGGTTCTGCACAAAGAGAAGTTCAATCAACACAGAGGCTACAAAGCCCAGCAATGAGACTGTGTACACGAAGATGATTGAGTGGTTGGATTTGTCTGGTAAAATTAGGTGTTATGATGCAGCTTTTGTTGAAATTTGACTTTTCCCTCCTCGTTGTTTTGCTTTTTGCTTTAAATTCTACTACATACTCCTCATATGTGACTGTAATGTGTTGGGTGTGGTAATGTGTCAACTAAATATAACTATTTTGACTGTTGGAAGCTAAACTGGTAACTTGTGACTTTGAAACTAGCTGGTAGCATATAAGAATTAAGGCAGGAGTTCTTTGATCAGGCAGATACATTTTAATTGATTATTATTTCTGATGCCCATCCTCCCAGAGAGGGTCCCTCTCTCTGCCTCAAACCAGCAATCTTTTACCTGGTAGGTTGAACGTGTTAACCACTAAATTATGGATTATATTAAATGTATAGAGGTTGTTGTGACTCATCCTCCTCTGACTCAGTGAAGCCGCTCCTGCACTTTTGTTCTACGGCAGACAAAGTGCTATGCAGGCAGGGGAGATTTTTTATTTTATTTTTTTAAGTGTAGAATTTAAAGTAAAGGAACTATTTATTCACCTATACTCTGGCGACAAACTCCTGCCTACAGAACTTTGATTAACAGAAAATCCCACGTCGAAGAACCTAAGAAAAAAAAATCAGACTCTCTCAGAGGCAGTCATGCTGTTTGACTGACATGTGATCTTTGGAAAGCACTGCACTAGAGCAGAAATCAGGTCTGAACAACAAAGTATGAGGACAAACTGAAAAGAACACAGACAGCAGCGATTGATTGCTTAGCAGTAACATTTCAGACAACAGACTAGAAGACAGAGAAGAGTTATAGATTACCAATTTGTGTGAAAAGGTTGTGTTTGCTGTCCTGTGAGATGTAAACATGCTTTACATTACTATTTGTATGTTACTGTAGGTTTGTACAATGTTCCTTTTGCATGTGTGTCTACCCATCAAGATGTAGTATGACATTCAAATTCTGTCTTGCTTCCAGAAAACTCATTTCTACCTCGACTGTGACTTTGGTTTCTACAGCTCTAGGAAGCAAATGTCAGCTGGGTTGAAAGCCACAGTAGAGTGACTCTCAATGACAGCAGCAGTACAGAGACTGCTGGTGCTTGACTCTGTTTGACTCCCACACACTCATGATGTGAAAAGCCTTATAAAGCAAGGTTTCCCCCTATTGAATCCAGCATAACTGTACACGCTGCACATCGCTGTGAGATTAGTTCACCTTGCTTGCTTAAGGTTAACCCTCAATAGTGGTGATGAAGGTTTCATTGTAAGTCAAGAAAAGCTTTAGACTGACTTTATTATATTCTCTAACAGCTTAGTCAAATGAGCTGTGTCACTATAAATCTTATCTGTTATCTCTTTAAACAAAGATAGGCTGTAGCAGCTAGGCAGGCAGCTTTCTTTAAGGCAACAGCCTGAAGGAAATTACCAGTAACCAGTACCAGTGTTGGGAAGGTTACTTTTAACATGTATTCCACTTCAGATTACACAATACATGCCCCAAAAATGTAGTTTGTAACGTGTTCTGTTAAGTTACACAGTGTGAGTAACGTATTCTGAATAGTTTGGATGACTTAATATATTGTCATGCTTTTCACAACTACATGAACGTACTATTACTGGGTGATTTAGTACTATTACTAAACTGCACATGATTAACCTCAGCTAACGGCAGCTAACAATGTTAGCTCGGGACGAGTAGCCTTCAGTAATAGTAATAAATCACACAACAATAGTACATTAAAGATAGAATACTGAAGTGGCACATAACCCAGGTAGCTACCATGACTAAAACAAGGTAGCTGCAGTGTAGGCTAACAGTGTAAGCAGCTTACATCCAGATGTTTCTGTAGGTTGGAGTCTTTTGACGCTGAGAGCAGCTTGGTTGATGGCAAACAGAGTTTGCATTGCACGGTCAGATTTCACCCATCCCTTCTTTAAATATGAAGGGACGTCGGAATTTCCAAGTAACAAATGCATTCCTGCCCGTGCACTGCTGACTCTGGTGTGCTGCCCCCCTGGTCCACTGTGTAACTGATGCCACCAACATTAACAGGGCACGTACACTACAGCCTCTCATTGTGTGTTTGTTTGGGTTTCTGGCAATGACTGGAATAACCAAAATTCGAGAGGGGATAGCCTAACATATGAAACAGGAAAAGACTGCTGTGTCATTTATGTCAAGAAAGTAACTGGATTCTAATTATCACCTATTTCAACTGTAACAGTTAGTTAGTCATATTTTGTATTTTTTAATACGTAGCGCCAGTACATGTATTCATTCATTCATTCATTCATCATTAGATCAGGAAATACTGAACCCCAAATTGTCGCTGGATTGTGACTGTGGTGAACAAAGTTTGTAATGTAAGTCTATTTACATGTAGACATGGCTCGATCCAATTTTATTTTTATAATTAAGAGAAACACTGCATCTACCAGCAGCTTCCCACCTCCATGGTAGAGGCCTTATCTGAAAATGGTGCTATCTCACAAGATATTTTGCTTGCTACTGACTGCTAAGAGTAGACAAAGGTGTGATCAGCATCTACACCTGAAATCTTTGTCACACATACTGCCCAGCTCGTACAGAGATTGTCTTGACAGTTCTTTCTTTACAGATCTGTGGTTGTAAATCTAGTATTGGTTCTGTCAAGGAAATTCAGAATCCCTTTTCATACAATTCAAAATGTCAATAAATGCTTCTGGTGTGTTGTTGCAAAGAGTGAACAAGAATATGGCAATATTTATGAAAAATGAGCAGCAGTATGCTACGTTGCTGTAAATAGTTGTGATCCATATGTATGAGTCCATAAAGGAGATAAAGCTATACATTTAAGTAAGCATACATTTGATCCCCTTTTAAAACAGTGTCTAAAGTTAATGTCAGTACATTTAAAAACACCAGGAGGAAAATGAGCTTTTTCATGCATTATTCAACAAAAATATAAGAGCTAGTGATGCTCCAAAGAAATAGTTCTTCTAGATGAGACAATCTGAGTTTGGCTTGCTCTTCAATGCAATATTTTTTCCTTCCCATATCCACCTCAACCTTTCAGTGGGATTCAAATTACGGATATGACTTGGTCATCCAATAACATGCCATTCCTCCTGGATTTACGTGTATGCCTATAATCATAATCCTGTCAAAAGGTCGACTTTCACTACACCTTCAAGACTTTGACAGGACTTAAGTTTATCTCTCATGTTTTTGGACAGCAAAGCCGTTTTTCCTCGCACATCTCCTAAGTGGGTCAGATTCGTAACATTTTTGTAATTGTAGCTGAATGCACTTTCACATGCAGACCATGTGATTATTTCTGGGAGTTCTTGGAAACCTTTTGGTAGAGCAGTGTGTATTCTTGTGAGTACAAATATAACTTTGAGTCACTGGAAGTTCTTTCTCTCTTTCCTTTCAAAATATTTATGTTTCTCGATACTGGCAGGCACGATGAAAGATTATTCTGTGTTGACTGAGAATAATCAAGTACTCCTCTGTGTTTATTCATTATGTTTTTATTAATTTGTAATGCTCTGAGATTTTCAATTTGAGATTTCAGTTTCTAAATCTACTTATTTGAATTTAGATTGCAATGTGAATTTTCTGATGAACATGTTTTAAGCAGAGTATCAAATTTTCTCAAAATCCAATGTTTGTTACTTTCCAGTAAGTCAATTATATTGATGTGCTTTAACAATAGCTCTTAGCTGTCTAAGGAGCTTGGAAAGAAAAGCGTTTGGACAGTTCTAAGTTCAAATGGTGGAGAGTCCCAGATTTAAGCCCTATGGGAGTGACCCCCCCAGGAGGGACATGGACCCTCTATTGATTCTCTACCTAATCACACAAGCCAAGGTGTGAAAACAGGTGTAGGTCACAATCAGCCAAGGTTTTCCGGTGAACTCCTTGTGAAACCTAGCCCCACCCTATCATGTGATTTCCTGAGGTCAAAAGGTCCAGGATGTGAGTGGGCGTTGGGAAGGGATCTTAAAAATAGCTCTTAGCGTTAAAATAAAAACATTGAATATATCAGTGTTGATAAAGATTAGTTAAGATTAGTTTGTTTTTTGTTTTTTTTAAAAAAGCATTTTGTTTTACCTGTTACATATTTCATGATGACTGGACTAGCATTTTGCTACTATATATATATATATATATTTTTTTTTTCTTTTTTTTTTTTTTTTTTAAAAAAAAAAATTTGTTATA
>VURO01002510.1:15362-28745 GCA_015108175.1 Pelvicachromis taeniatus
TTTTTTTTTTTTTTTTTTTTTTTTTTTTTTTTTTTTTTTTTTTTTTTTTTTATATTTTTTTTTTTTTTTTTTTTTTTTTTTTTTACATAACATAACTATGTTATAGTATTATGGCATAATTGGCATAGGAAAAGGAGAAAGACAGAGAAAGAAAGTGAGGGAGGGAGGTAGGGAGACAAAAACAGAGGGGGACGAGGGACAGTGAGGGAGAACACAAACAAAATCCACTGGATCACCTGTTGAGACAAACAGACAGAAAAAAAAAAGAAGCAAAAGCAACGTAGAGCAGCACAACCTGCATGGTGACCATGGCAATAACCTTAAACCTAGGTTTAAGGCAGATTAGGGGTCACCCAGCAGCCATGGAGCAGAAGCCAGAGGGGGCTGCAGTGACGTGCCTGCAGGCTCGGCCAGCAGCCAGCCGCGCCAGAGCATGCCCAGGCCCAGAGGCCAGAGGCATGAGGGCCCCCGCTCCCCGGAAGGGGTCAGACCAAGCCACAGGTGCCAGGCCCCGCTGTTTTGATATTGTTTTAAATAATTTCCCAAGTCTTGGAAAACTTTCCAAATTCTTGCTGCTTTTTCCTGAAGGCTTTTTTAAGGGCTTTTTGTAACCTTGGCACGGTGCTATCAAAGCAAAGAGAACACCAGCTCCTGCAGTGGTCAATGCAAAAGTTGGTTTAACAATAACAAGTCAATACAGGGCAAATATCAATACTTTTAACTTACAAAGGCAGCTCATTTAGGAGAGAGCCACATGTCATGGATTATGAAGTGAATTCTTCACTGATATGCTAAACATGAATACATTTTAATAACCACTGGATGCCTGTGTTTTTTGCTTTCCACTGTTAATTGGTTAACACAATAAGCATACCTTGAGCATTCTTTAGAAACCTGGACCCTATTTCAGAAAGCAGGTTTAGCAAAGAACTCTGATTTTTAAACCGTACAATGGGGGAAATCCAGTTTTTTTGTTCCACAAAGTTAAACTCAAGTTTAACATGAGACTCTTAGAGACTCAGGGTAATGCACTGAGAGTGTGTTAGGAAAAGTTCTTCTCCAACTCCTCCCCTGAAACAGCTGTTTACCCTTTTATAAACAGTCAAATTCCAATTAGACGTTAGTTTTTGTACACTACATGAGTGTTTTTGTAATCAGTCTATAGTCTCCCTTTTTCACTCTGTGGAAAGTAAGGCAGCTGGCAGACTGTCAACCAGTTGCTCTGAAACATTTCCTGTACATTACTGTAGAATCGCAGTTTAAATCAGACTTATCTGTATAAAGCTTTAGACACAGCACACTGTGCTGGCTGTGTGCTGTGTGTCTGCTGTGCTGTGTGCTGATGGACTGTAAAATGTGAATATTCATGTGCTTTCTTGTGCTGAGGTGTTTTTTTTTTTACTGTCATCAAACTGGTCTCCCAGTTAGGAGCCCAGTTTGAGTGCAGTTCTTTTTTCTCCTCTTGTCCCAGATGTGTGTACTTTCACTATTTTTCTTTTTGGCACGGCTACTGGAGCAGAACTAACTGTGTTTTAAAGTGACTTTTAAATGCAGCTGTACACATGTTGACTGTGTTCGGACTATATTTCATCTTGAAATCTTTTCACAGATTGAGATTTGGTCATTAAATTATGTCAAACAACATTTCGAAAGGTACAGATTCTGAACGTCTAAACCTAGACATATTTTCCATTGAAAATCACCTAAATCTAAATCCACATAAGTCTCATTGGATCTACCCAGAACTGGATCTGCCACAGATCACAGAACTGGTATCATAGACTGTACAGGATCAGCAAATTGGGCCCAAATTGGAATGCACTTATGCCAGGATGAATCCAAAATGGACGTGGTTCACAGATTCAGACTTTATTAAGCCCAGATCCAGTTTTGCTATGGGCATTTCCATTGGTATTGACATTAGATCATATTAAATTCTCTCTTTAAACAAAATAAAACCAATCAAACAAAACAGAAACCGGTTGTACATCCCATCAGTGGATTACATTTTTACTGAATCAATGAAATGATCATAAACTGTAACAAAAGTATTTTTTAAAATAAAAAGTTTTAGGGCAGATCAGTTTTTAGTGTTTTGCTCTCTGGCTAACTAATTTCACATGTCCGTCAGTGAACTGTGTCTGATCTGTTTCTCCATATTTTATTTTCAGTGGCTGACACTTACATTTTGTCCCTGACAGATTACAGCCTAATAATGTGATTTAAAAATTAAATATATTCCAACTTTATTGAATAAAAATTCAAGATGGGCAATGATTACCACGGACATTATTTAAGAAAATGTTTTTATTTCAAACATTTCTTCCATCACTGTGTCTATATTGTGGCCCACAATGATTAATAGAACTCCTCTTTCCTACCAATTTTAAAGATAAATATAATGAATAGAATAGAATAGAATAGATCTTTATTGTCACTGTAACAAGGACAATGAAACAGAGTTTGGCATCTGTCTGTTGGCAGCATGTAGATTTACATTCGGATTGTTTTAGGATAGGAGAAGAAGATACAAATAGACATGAGTTTAAGGATATCTACGCTTACGTATATATACATACACATACAGATGGCATGTGTAAGGAGCAGGGAGTGATCAGTGATATTGCACATTGAGTACCACTGATCACACCTGATCACTATAAGGGGACAGTCTATCACAAGACTAACACAATCTGAGACAGACAACTATTCACACCAATTTAGAATCACAGATTATCCTAATCAAATGCTTGCCTTGGGACTGTGGAATGAACTGGGGTACCTGGAAAGAACCCATGCAAACATGGAGCGGGCATGTAAATGCTCCAGCCTAGATTTGAGCCTTCTGGCTGTGAGTCAGCATTACTAACCACTGCACCACAGTGACATTCCTATTGGTAATCAGTCTGCTAAATTAGCAGCTATCATGTCCAAAAACACTTTGGAGGTTTGCCATAAGTCATGACTGAAATATTACTTTGACCACTATGGAAGCCACCTGGATATTCTTTGACTCTTTGAAAGGACTCTGCCAGGGACCTCTTTCTGAGGTTTGGGTGTGTCTGAGGGCTTCCTCTTCCATTTTCTTCTTTCGCTTAGATGCTTAAGCTGCTTAGATCTTTTTCATGATTTTTCATGTGTTTGAATAAAAGAGGCACTATTCCAAATAGCCTCCACACACACAAAGCTTGCAATGTTTTCATTTAGAACTGTAAAATGTCTCTGCAGGACACTCCTCTTGGACTCTACCATCCTGCTCTCACTCACTGCTGTGAACATATGTGTGCTTAGCACCACTGAGTCACGTGATGGCAGGCAAAAAAACACATGGAAACAAAGTGTGCGTGCAAAATGTGAGAGGAGCAGTGTTGGCATAGGGATGTCTAATTTTTGATAAAACAGGAACAACATATTAAACATAGATAAGAGAAACTGAAACTAAAGCTTCAACCCCATTAAGCTAGTATCAGCCCAATACCAGTATCAATGCTGGTATTGGTACTGGTTAAAGCTTTAAATAAAACATAATTCCACCAGGGACTAAGGCGGTTACAATCACTGGCACATAATCCAGAACCCATCAACTCTTCATTTGTGAATATGAAGTTGTGGTACTTACTCTTTCTACATAACTGATGTCTTTTATGATTTATTTCAATTTTTTAAAATGACTATGAGATGTTACAGTAGCAGACTTTGCAGATAAAGCCATAACAGCCTAGCTAAACTAAAGGAATGAGTTACAAGAAAAGATGTCTTCCAAAGCCACTAAACACCAAAGGCACCTTTCCCAGGGACTAGTAGCCTTTGAAGTGGTCCACTACATTTCAACAAGTACTTAAATTACATTCTGAAGGAATTCTGATTCTCCCACAAACGTCTCAGTGTTATTTCAACACTGAAGATTTTTGCAAATGGACTGGTCTTATATATTGCTTTTCTATTCTTCTAAGCACTCAAATTGCTTCATATAATATGTTTTATTGACACATTCATACAAGCACTTCTTTCCTAGTGCCTGCTCTACTTCCTGACCCAAAAGTTGCCTACTTGAAATATTTCAACCAGTCCATTTCTTTAATCTCACTTATCTCTGCGGTGACTGGCAAAATGAGTTTGTTTGTTGCTTATTTTAAGGTCTGTTGCATTATTTTTTTGGTATGTACTGTGTGTAAAAACAACAGTCTGTGCAGCGATTGATTACATATGATTACTCTAAATGGAACTTGTGACTGTAGTAGAAACCTAGACAAACCATGTTCTGATGCAACATAGAAAGCTTCCGATGGAAGAAGCAATGACCACTGTTTGCCAATGTGAATAACAAAAGTGACACAAAAACAGGTAAGTCATAACCTATGATGAGATAGTCCTCGGAGCATTAAGGTGTAAGGAGAAACTGGTCAGACTTACCTTTGCTTACATTAACATCAGCAAAAACACTGTATGCAGGGAGCTTCAAGGCCTGGGTTTCCATGGCCAAATAGCAAGTAGATGTCCATCTATCCACAGCCGCTTATCCTTTTCAGGGTCGCGGGGGGCGCTGGAGCCTTTCCCAGCTGTCTTAGGGCGCGAGGCGGGGTACACCCTGGACAGGTCGCCAGTCTGTCGCAGGGCTAACACACATAGACAGACAACCAGTCACACTCACAGTCACTCCTATGGGCAATTTAGATTTTTTTTCCAAGTAACCTATCCCCACAAACTGCATGCCTTTGGGCAGTGGGAGGAAGCCGGAGTACCCGGAGAGAACCCACGCAAACACGGGGAGAACATGCAAACTCCACACAGAAAGACCCCGGCCTGATGGTGGGATTGAACTCAGGACCTTCTTGCTGTGAGGCTACAGTGCTAACCACCAGCCCGCCTATGTCGCAAGAAGATGTAATGTACATATAATGTCTAGGTGGTCCATATGTTGCACCTTTAATGTTATTTTTAACAATTATATATTGTTTTATTGAATTATATATGCTGTCTACTTTAATGCGGTGGTAAAATCTGCAGTATTTGTCAAACTGTTCTGTTTGAACTTTCCAGTTTTCTTATGTTGCTGATGTTAGAGCGGAGCCTCAACCGTGTCATAGGTAGACAAAATAACTGTCTTTTTTTAAAACAAATGGCCAATCAATATAAGGCCAAATATGCTGATGTTTTTCGGGCTTTTTGTTTCGTTGTTGACAATGGCCGCTTCCTCCCAGGGTGCCAGGATTGGCCACGAGGTCTGTGTTTATTTGCTGCTCCTCTTAAATATCATAATCAGGGTGACTGCATGGGACTCTGAGTTTTATGTAAATGACATATAAGCCGATTACAAGTGAGGCAGTTCCGCTGTAAACATTATTTATTTTATGGACTTCCAATTTTCCCGACCAGATGCGATAAAGTGAGAATACTATTATGGCCATTATCACTGCATTGCATTATTGTTGTATTATGAGGATATTTCTCATGTCACACAAGGTAAGTAGTTTTTCTCCCAGAGACACTGAAAATTTGTCTTCCGTGTGAGAGAGGCAGAGATAAGACAGATTGTTGATTTGTATGGCAGTGCTATCAGCTTTAATAGGGCTGATGTGGTTTTTCTATATCCTCCCTGGAATGAAGGGCTGCTCTGGAAATGTTTTATGGTTGTAGAAAGTGTCATGGGGCTACAAAACTATTGGAAAGGTGAATAAGCCATTCTTGTTTCTCTCCTCTCAAACTAATATCTCCTCCTTCATCTTGACCAACACTGCTGACCTTCATACAGACAAGTGGGATTTCTCAAACAAGGACAGCAAATGACTGGGCTGCAACGCATGCAAAACAACAACAAGTCTCGAAGGCTGATAAACTAGAGAATGCACCAATATTCCCTATTACAGTTAATAGAGTGCATTGGCATACTATTTCCTCAAGGATGAGAATTAGCCTCTATATCTATATATATTTATTATTACTACACAGCATCAATTTATGAGACTAAATGGGCTTTAGTAAGTTTTACCATGACCTTAAAAGATTTCATCATATTGAATTCCTCAATATTCAAAACAACAGCTGATTTCAGTCCAGTCAACAATGCTAGGACTAGTTGTTCAGTGTCGTTTTAAAATATTGATGCTCAGAGATGAAAATGCCTAAAAGAAAAAGTGAAAGTTAGAGTTCAAACGGAGCAAGAAAGCCCTCATGAAATGTGTTATACGTGACAGGCTGTACAAGACAGTGATAGAGGACTCAGGGGAATCATTTCTCGTCTTCCTGACACAGGTCACTGATGTAGTTAAAAAGCTCAGTGGAAGCACCTTGCCCAAGGTGGAAGAGTAAACCCTGGATTTGCACTTTACTTTTACACACATACTGAAGGTATTTCTTGGACTTCAAGAAATCCTATGACCATATCTTCAAAGGTCTTATCTGGAGGGTGCTTCGATTATAGGGTGCTGCAGTTGTAAACATGGCATTCTTTGTAGCTCTTTCTTAGTGAATGTTGGATTCCACCAAGTTTGATCCTTGTCACCTCTTCTATTTGTGATTTTAATGGACAGAAATTTGAGGTACAAGCACAAGATGTGAGGACCTGCTTTGATAACTTCAGACTTGCGTCTCTGCTTTTTTGCCAATGATGTGGTTCTGATGGCTTTGTCAGCATGTGACCTCCACTGTGGTTTACTTCAGTTTCCAGCCAAGTGTGAAATGGTCAGGATGAGAGTTAGCACCTCCAAGCCTTAGACCAGTGTTCTCTGTCAGAAAGAGATTAATTGTTCCCTATGAGATGTAAGGGAACTGTTGCTAAGTGTGGATAAAGGAAAGCTGATGCATCAACTGATTTGTTCTCCTGTCAGATACAATTGAGCCTAATCAAAAGTGACCATGCCCTGACCAGGTCACGGATAAATCAGGTCAATTTTTATATATACAGAGATACGTTCTAAACGGCTTCCAAAGCTACTTATGAATGAGCCATTTTTAGTCTGAGAACGCCTCAGTATTTCCAATGATGAGCTGTGGTGTGTGCCTGTTTTGTTTGCTCCCACTGCAACCTGGGTGTAAATGAGCAGTAGCAAAACGTACATGGATGGGTCTCTTAAAGGCCCATCCATGTAATAATATTATTACATGGATGGGCCTCATATTATTGTATCACTCCAACAGAACACTTCATTTTCTGGTTTACTTGGGATATCTCAAAGTAGTATGTGAGGCAGGGGGCTTGTTCCCTCTTCTGTGGAACCCCTGCTTGGATTCAGGAGGCAGACATTAGTCCTTAGACCTTAGTTATGGCTGGATCAGGTGAACTTGGAGCCTCCTATAGTTATGCTGCTGCGAGCTTCCCATGATTGAGTGTTTCTTTTCACTCACTTCTTTTCACTTGCTCTGTGTTTACACACCACTCTGCATTTAATCTCTGGCTCTCTTTCATGGTGTGTTTTTTTGTCCTGTCTTCCTCCCCTCACCCACAGCCAGTCGTGGCAGATGGCTGCCCCTCCCCGAGCCTGGTTCTGCTAGTGGATTCTTCCAGTTACAAGGGAGTTCTCACTTCCCACTTTCGTCCCAAGCGCTTGCTCATAAGGAGCCATCTGATTGTTGGGGTTTTCTGTTTTCTCTGTATTATTGTATGGTCTTTACTTTACAGTACAAAATGCTTTAAGGCGACTGTTGGTGTGATTTGGTGCTATATTAATACTAATTGAATTGAATTGATTTTTGAAGTCTTTACACATTCCAGATAATTACACTGGAGCAAAAGTGAGTAAACACTGACTCAGAATGATCTAATTGTCTTATATTAAATTGTATTAGTAACTGTCATCCACAATACCTACGTTTAGCTGATTCAGTACAGTTTATTTTTATGCATTACACACACACACACACACACACACACACACACACACACACACACACACACACACACACACTCACCCTGACACTAAAACCACATTTTGAGTCTCAAAAATGGCTTCAAACTCGTGGGGACCGGGATTTTGGGCCAACTTCCAATTTTTGGTCCCCACGAAGATGTTAATACCCGTCCACACACACACAATTAATGTCCATTTCCTCTCTTCCATTGTCAAAGAAACAGTAAAGGCCCAGTCAAGTGGCTTTATTGTCAAACATATACAGTGGTACAGTACATAGTGAAACAAGACAGCGTTCCTACAAGACCATGGTACTACAGAAACACTGGAATACATACAATGCAAATGTGCAAAAATTGCAAAAAAAAAACAAAAAACAGTGCAACACCAGACAGAACAGAACATCACTGACACAGGACAGTGAAATTATAAAAGTGCAACAATGACAGTGGTTTGCGCAAAAAGATTGAGTGTTGTGCAGAAAGTGCTTGAGGTAATGAAATGTATGCAGATATGTGTGTGTGTGTGTGTGTGTGTGTGTGTGTGTGTGTGTGTGTGTGTGTGTGTGTGTGTGTGTGTGTGTGTGTGTGTGTGTGTGTGTGTGTGTGTGTGTGTGTGTGTGTGTGTGTGTGTGTGTGTGTGTGTGTGTCAGTCCAGTTATTGAGTGTTCAGGAGTCTGACAGCTTGGGGGAAGACACCAATTCGCAGACTGGCAGCGAGGGCCCGAATGCTCAGGTTCCTCTTGCCAGAAGGCAGGAGGGTGAAGAGTGTGTATGAGGGGTGCGTGGGGTCCTCCGCAATACTTCTGGCTATGCGGCTGCAATAAGTGTCTGTAATGGAGGGAAAAGAGGCTCCAATGATCTTCTCAGCTGTTCTTACTCTCTGCTGTAGGGTCCGATATGGTGCACAAAGGAATTCAGTGCCCTTGATGACCTCCACAGAGCTTCCACTGCTGTTCAGTGGACAGTCATCTCTCCGTGCTCTCCTGAAGTCCACAAGTATCTCTTTTGTTTTGTCCATGTTCAGAGACAGGGTGTTGACTCTACACCAGTCCGTTAGCTGTTGCACCTCCTCTCTGTATGCTGACTCGTCGTTCTTGCCGATGAGACCACCAAAGTCGCGTCATCGGCGAACTTGATGATGTGGTTCAAAGTGTGTATTGATGCACAGTTGTGAGTCAGCAGAGTGGACAGCAGTGGGCTGAGCCGTGCATGCGCTTTGCTGCTCTGATGGCTCGAGACGGTTTGGTCCTCGCTGTTCTCAGGGCTGCCATCACCAGCTCCAAAGCAGTCAGATGCAGTCCAGTTTATTGTCCAGCGAGCAAATTTTTGAGAGTAGGATTGATGGGGGAGGGAGGGCCAGCTGGCTTGGATTTGCTCTTAGCCTAGCATGGCTGGTGGTGTTAGCCGCGCTTCCACTTCCTCACACACTGCTTTTAGTGACCTATCTCTCAGCCACCGGCCTCAGGCGACACCGAGGACTGGAGGCCTGGTTTCTGTAGCAACCGAGAACGTGCAGCGCCTCCAAAAGTTCCTGATGAAGGTCAGTTTTTGTACAATGCTTGTAATTTAGGAGTGTTTGGCATTGGTAGACTCGAACACCACTTGTCCTGGTGTCCATGTGACTCAGAAGTCACGATGAAAGTTGATGAAAGTTGATGAAAGGCGATAAAAAGCACAAAAACACAGCACCATTTCATCTGCAGAGGCTGCTGCGTGCTATTTGAGACAGCTCTAATCTCAAAGCAAGATGAAAACAGTCTGAATTTTGTTTCTAGAGGAGCGCAAAGAGCGATCAGGGTTGTAAAAAAAAGAAAGATTCAAAAATTACAGATGAACTTTAGCAGCTGCCTGTGAAATGCTATAAAAGCAACCAATAAAATAATCAAATCCCTAGTGGTCACTTCAGATAGAGAGATAGAACCAAGCAGTAGAATTTAAAATGAACTGAAATAGACATCTACTTTACATTATTAAGTAAAGTGCTTAATCAAGTCTGAACAGAGCGAACCTGCAAATGGCCTTTTCTAAATCTGTGAATGAAAGAAAGGGTATTATATCAGAGCTCATCCTAAGCTGAAGGAAACCAAATTACACCACAGTAAAGGGGAGCCATAAATCTGAAAGTTTTCCTAGACTTGGAGCCTCTTGTAACTAGACAGCAGGCATAAAGCAAACAAAATGGTACATTTTATAGAGTTAGCTGTCAACATATTTCCACACCTATGTAATCTCGAGAAGACTGTAAAACGTTGTCCAGTAACAGTCAGTAATTCAGTGACTCTCACTTCCGTCCGGTGACAGCGATACCAAACTGGTGTGACACTATCTGCGTCACTGTGAGGTGAGTTGTTGAGGATATCCTGGGGCTCGATGTATCTAAGAAGAGAATGACATTTTACCCACATGACGGTCACTTTTTCTTTTGTGTTTTCGGCTCTTTGGTGAAGGAAACTCCTTCTCAGATGATTTTTTATACTACTTTTGTGGCAAGATCAGGTAGGACAGCGATGTCCATTACAGCCATTCTGGGGCCAACAAGACAGCTTCCACAAACTAGTACTCGCTCCTATTCATTTTTAATAGTGTTTATGTGAATGCATCAATTGTTGAAAGATATACCTTATATCTTCCATTAGTAGCCCAGGCGTTTATTCAAAAAATTATTCGGCCGGCCCGGCATTTAAAAGAGACCGGCTCTTATTCCCTTCTCAGATGGAATTGTCACAGAAGTGAGAGGGAAAGAGGACCCAGGCGCTGTTTTTAGATTGAGGTGAAAAGAAAGCGTTTACTTACTGTGCTCCAAAACAGTTCACAAATAATGCAGTTCCCAATTGTGCGCCTCCTTTGCTCCCGAGTGTCTCCTTGTCTGTGGAAGCCCAGTGCACGAGTGGTGCTCCCCAAAACTACTCTCCGCCCCACTCTCCTCGAGAGGAAGTAAAAGACAAGAAAATCACAGTCAGCATCCAGCTTAAATGCCGCTGGTCGTAGATGACGGCTGATTGGAAACAGCTGTCCGAGTGATGAGACACAGGAGGACCCATGTCGTGACATGTTTTCAAACCGGCGTTTATTTGAAACGGGCTTAAATAAGAGACAGGCCACTAATGGAAGATTTACGGCAATTACAAATTAATGTATATGTATATTGATAAGTAAAAGATTTTTTTTTCAATTTAATAACAATAAACAACTCACTGTACCTTTAACACAAAAGTAGGAAGCCTGTTTGTTGTAGCATTCACAAATGTGCAACTATTGCAGGTTTGATAATGCTAGAGGCAAGTCACGCACACGTACACGTGGCCTGTAAAATATATGAATAAAAAAAAAATCAAGCACTCAACATGAAAAACATAATGACTCATCTACAAGAGTTAGAGCAGGTTATGTGGTTGTTCTTTATTCTCTGCTACAGGCTGAATTCCATGTAGTTCCACTTTACCTGTTGTAGTAGCTTTTGTGTTGCTAAGATGTGTCACTATGCAGTCCCTCTCTCTCCCTTGGCAGATCTGAACTGACATATTTTTTCTGGTTTTGTTTGGAAAAAAAAATTTTTTTTCTTGCGGTTTTGAATTTTTTCTGATTGGCTCGAGGGCACTGAGAGTGTACATGTATTAGCTATGGCCATAGTCCTGTGTTGAATTTTTATTATTATTGTGTACCTGCACAAAATCACTTTGATTTATTTCTTTTGAAGAAATGAATAGAGGGTTAGACATGTACTTAATTACATTTTGTTTCAGTGAATATTAACCAACTCGTTATATTTATCTTGCTTTTACTCCTGATTGATTCTTTGTTTGCACATTTTTAATTTATAGCAATAATTTAGACGCACATAACCATAACCAGCCAATAGTGGGCAGTTTTTGTCTGGAGAGAGGTCTGTGTGACAATGAATATAACAATTCGGCATTGTGTTCCTACTACAAAGAACATGTTTGTGGATCTTGATTCCTGCATTTGTTGTAACTCAGTAATGAAACATTGGAGGGGGAGATTGTGTATACAAGCAGTTATTCCAGATGGGACCGAAGTGCAGGCCTTCAGTGTGCTCTTCAGTTATATAATGATTGTATAATTTAAATTCATTGTGGTTTTGAACTGAGTCAGAACTACAAAAATGGTTTTCTTGCTGGACAACTTATCAACTTAAATATTCTGGTACTGTAATCATTCTAAGATCATTTCAAATGTGAGATGTCTGACTGAGAGGAAAACACATCTCATCTCTTTTTTTCTCTTTATGAAAACTTAAAAATGTGGTTATGTTCATCATGATGTTTTTCATTATGATGTTTTTGCTAATCGACTTGCATTGTAATCTGAAGGACATTTTTTTTTTAGCATTAATTCTTTTCTAGTTTCTAGTTCAGAAATGTGTTTTTATGTTTAAATTTTAAAATGCACATATATCGAGCTGGATGGAATTTCCTTATTGTTAGGTTTACTAAGTAGCTTCACCTTTAGCAAAACAGTTACCGAATTAGTTTTTCACCATCAACACCGTGATTAAAGACACTGACTTTGCTGCTAAGTATGGATATCAGGTCTCTTAAAATCCTACTGACTGTTAAACAGATTTAATATGAGCACCCTTATATTAGACATTAAAAGTGAATTTTTAAAAAAGGTGTGACTTACACACCGTCTTTTTTACTGAGGGTAAGCACCACCCATAAGCCCTGAAGTCCTGGCACCAAGGACACTTTCTTTGGCAGATTAACTTACGTGTGATAAGAGCATGCCTCCTCTATCCTCGATTGTTTCTGCCCCTGTGAGTCTCCCAGTCCTGCCTCTCAGCTTGCTTTGCAATCTGGAAAATTCTGGTTTTAAAAATACTGCAAGGCTTCCTTTGTTATACTAAGCCCGTTTTTGTTCCCCCTCTACCTTATTTATTTTCTTGTTCTCCTCAAATAACAGCAGGACTGGTCTAAGAGAGCTGGAGGAAAAAAGGAAAGGAGTGTATGGAAGAGTATAGAGTTTAGGGGGAGAGGAAGCGGCTGCACTGTCAGAGTGAGCAGGGAGAAGCAGAGGATGGCAGAGAAAGTTTACAAGGCGTAGTTTAGGAGGAAATGCGTGAGAGAAGCCTGGGAATCTGTGGTGGCCAGCTGCAAGAGGGGAGATAGCGGAGAAAGGCTTTTAATTCTCAATCCCCACAGAGCCTTTGAAAATTACCAATCTTCTTATCACAGACGCAGGGCTGCTTATGCAAATTGTTGTGGAGTGGAACGTTTAAACGGAAAATTACTCGACAGCATTTTTTCTCTTCCTCTTCCCTCTCCCTCGCTCTTCCACACAGAAAGCCTGTTTTGAGTCTCAGATAAGAAGATGAATTGCTCTCTCCGTGCTTTGAAGCGCGTCAGGATTTAAAGACTCCAGCCTCGGCTCTGGTCTAACGCCACTGCTCCCGCTGCCTTTGTAGCAGAAAACAGGCTGGAAAAAAATGGGAGAAAAAGCATTTCAAGACAACATAGATTCTCTGCTCCAACACATCGTCCCCGCCTGAGGAGACAAGAAGCAAACGGGGAATA
>VURO01002511.1:0-13894 GCA_015108175.1 Pelvicachromis taeniatus
GCACTGCACACCCATTTATTCTTGTTTCACCCTCCCTCAACTTTTTCTCTAGTTGCCACCTGTCGATCCCAATGAGGCATTCCCTCGTTATCAATAATAATAAAATAATTGAATTTAACATTTTACATTTGGGGTTGGTGTCCTACTGAAATGAACAAAATAACATACATGAAATTAAACCTCTCTTTTTTTATTGTATATATAGTTTATTTAAAAAAAAATATGGATTGAACTTTTCTGCCATAAGATTCCGATGCACAGATTCAAGTTTTTTAAAAATAACTTTTTTGTTTTAATCAAATCTTAGAATGAATGTAATAGTACGTGGCACTGAATTGGAATGCATTATATTTAAAGGTGTTTCTAATAGTATGCTCCCTTGTTTATGTCAATTTAAACAATGCTAAAAAGTTCTTCAGGACTCCTGACCTCAGTTAATAAGGTATTTAAACGTATTTAAAGCAATTTCACCAAATACTGAACTAATAAAGGCTGATTTATAGAAATAATCATATATCTAATTATGTTGCAACTCAGTGTGAGTGTGCAGGATTTAAGAAAGGTCACAACCACAAACTCTTAAAGTTGTTTCACTACATGGTTCTTCAGATACATACATTTCTCATTTCAGCATTAAACAGAAGGTTTTTTATATTAATATTAATGTTAACAGTTACAGTACAGCACAAAAGCTGTTTGAAATGTTCTATGTGGTGTTATACCAGTTCCAGTTCATTGTATTAAACTGTAGTAACTGAAGTAATCAACTTGGTTAAGCTAAGGTGACTGACTTGCCCATTCAAGAATGTTCCACTTCTTTGCTATAATAAACTCCTGGGTTGCTTTGACTATGTGTATAAAGAAACACTGGTCAATAAATTTGACTGCATTTAGCTGTATTTCAGCAGACAGACCTCAGATTAGCCTGCTTCTGTCCTGTGTCACATCATCGATAATCACTAGTGTCCCAGTACCACTGGCAGCCATGCACGCTTAGGTAATCACACTGCCTCCGCCGTGTTTTACAGATGATGCTTTGGATCATGAGCTGCTCCACACTTTGCCATCATTATGGTACAGGTTGATCTTGGTTTCATCTGTACAAAGAATATTTTTCTTAGCACTGTGCTGGCATTTTTAGACATTTCTGAACAAAGTGTAATCTAGCCTATTTCACCTATTTCATCTTCCACCACTCTTGTCTTTTTTATCTGCTTAATTGACATAATGAAGCAATTGCCCACACCTACCCATGATATAGTCTTTAAATCAATTGTCCAATTATCTTTAAAAAGATGGTGGCACATAAGTTAAGCTGAAACTCCTTTTTGAATATGGATACCCTCAAATAAAAGCTGAGAGTCTACATATTATGTCCATGTCCACCATATAACTTAAATCGGAGTATGTTTCAGTAAACGAGTACAAAAATATCCAACAACTTGTGTCAGTGACCAAATATATATATATATATATATATAGACCTAACAACCTAATGTAAGAAAAACTCAAAATCCTTCCAACTACAATAGCGGATATATTAGCAGATATATATTCCACTTCCTGTATCGATGACGCAAACTTTCGGGTGACAAGTACTTAAAGATGATTAAGGTAATTAGAAGATGATCCAGGAGTGGGATAATGGCACCGCAGTTGGGAAATCAGTCTTTGTGGGAAATGATGAAGTAGGTAGTTAAATGGATGAAGGCACATGATGGGAATTTTGGAGGCTACTCAGGGATGGCCAGTGTCCTTCAGGGTCCTGGAGGAGTACTCGGGGCTCCATATTTAGGCGGTCTCAGAGAAAGCTTGTTCGATTCTTTATGTATAATTGATGTGAAGTAATGCTAAACCTGGGTGTAGGCCCTAGCAGTGGAGGAGAGGAGGAGGAAGAGGCAGGGGTGGTGTTAGAGGAACTGAAGACAGTAGAGATTGAGAGGAGTGATAAATAATGAAAGGACATTACTAACGTTTTTGTTGAATTTATTACTTATGATGCCGAGCCATATGAGAAGCACTAATGTGCCGACTGGAGCCTTCCGGCTTTAATTGTCTTGGCACAGTGACTGTAGGGTACTCTGACTCGCTGGCCTTCAGCCCAAAACTCAAACCAAAGGGAAAAAAATGCATCATTCAAAGAGCAGTGTCTGATGTTGCTTTTGCTGTCCTAAAGGTACGCTGCCTGTTAGCCCTTTAAGGCTTCATGAAATATCAGGCAGAATAAAAGCCCATTAAACTTTTTAACGCTGATTATAACACTAGAAAGAAATGTTAAAAGCCCCCCAAATGTTGCAGCATCTACAGAATTTTCAAAATAACAAACAAGCATTAAAAGTACTCTAATGGGATTTTTCTACTTCACAGACAAAATGTGAACAGACCCAACAGAGACGATGTAGTCGTGACCTTTTTTCCACTCTTCATTCAGGCTTTTTATCAAAGACCCTTGTAAGTGGACTGCTGTAAATAAGCCTGCTGAGGTCTGTCAACATGATGTCAATTTGTGATTAAAACATAAAACTAGGATGTTAATGCTTTTGAACATTGACGTGAAGAAGGTCGTGCACTTTTATCTTATTTGAAGAAAACACACAACATCCAAGAGTTCAATATGTTCTGTCGAACGGGCTAAAGTTCCTCCTAGCTGATGTGTCTGACGCATACACGGTATAAAACATGGATGTAGCTTACAGATCGGAAAAATAAAGCCAACGCAAAGTGTCTAAAAGCTGTATCCAACATGAAAATTGCCAGATGGGGACAGATGTGGTTGCAAAAAGATATTTGGCAGTATAGAAGTCTATTTCTGTCTTGGCCTCTGTAACCTCCCTCACCTGTTTCCTGCTCAGTCACTCGTTTTGAGTCATATTAAACCTTAAAGCAAAGGTTCTTATGCTTTTGCCACTTGAAGATAATAACTAATAAGAATAACCTATAAAGTTTAATACTGTATGGTGGTTAGTTACATGGCTCTACTACAAATACTACCCCGGGTAAATGTGATTTTTGCTTAAGAGCACATTAGCTATGCCACCTATTCATAAAGAACTTGAAAAAAAGTGGACTGCAACAAATATTAATTAAACATTTTGACAGGTTATATTTCAGTATCTTAAATTACTCCTGTACATATGTTTCATAATTTGTGAACACACGTCTTTTACCTGTATTTCTTTATTTCTTACAATTTCAGCTCAAAAAGTCAGACTTGTAGAAAAAGTGAGACATATTGCTGAAATTGCACTTCTTGTTCTTATATTAAAATATTAATATACAGTCAAAATGTCTTTACACTGACAGAAAAGGGCGTTTCACTGGTCTGGACCCCTGAAACTCAAACTAGGCTGTATGTGGCCCACGATATAAAACGAATTTGACACCCCGGATGTGAAGGGCTCATCAGCTGCTAAACACCACGGTTACATTTTCTTTGTGTCTATGTTTCATGACTTGCTTTTGTACTTTTCTGTGATGTAATCTAGACATTAAAATATCAACTAAAATGAACTTATCTTAGTTTGTTATAGGGGGCAACATTATTGATCATTATTTGATCACTCGCCAAATGATTCACATCCACTAAGAAAGACAATACAAGAGTTAAATTCTTTAGATATTGTGTTTAAACTTATTAATACTTAATAAAACGTACTAATGAATTAACATGCAAGCAACAAGTTGCAACTGCTGACCAAATTACAACTACTAGGAGGCTCTGTGATGATAAAATTAAAATGCTGAAAACTGTTGATTGGCTGATGGGTACGGTTAGGTAAAGATACAGTAATAATACTGGGTATTATTTCCTGTGTTGAAAACGAGTAATCAGAAGTCTCGGATAAGTCCAGCTGTGTTTACTAGCTGGCAGAGTTTAATCACAGAGGAATTTGATTGCAGGGTGGCGGACTTTAAAAGTCCAAAAGTTCCTAAATGTCAGTTTTTTTTGGACAATCCTTTTACACAGTTTGTTTTACTAAACTCTGAAGGGAGCAGTCTATCTTTAATTTCATAACCAAATTTGGAAACAAGCAATATTATGTAAAGATTTTTGTAGCAGCGTTTCCATAATGGCATGCAACACCAGAGATCAATACATAAACCTTCACATTAAAGCCTCATAACTTAGACTTTATAAGCAGTATACAAACATTTAATAAATGATTTATAGCACACTATAATGTAAGCAGGTACAAGTGTTTATACATGCACACGTAAACAGTAATAACTCATCCAGTGGAGGCTGAGGTCTTATGAGTTCAAATGGCAACATGATACAACGCAGCAGTCTTAATTTAAGGTTATAATTGTTGATTATTATTAAAAACTTTCAATATTATCATATAACTAACCTACAGTGCAGTGCACTCATGCAGTGCTTAAAGTGTATGAAAGTTTACCCAGCAAAGGCTGCAGGTGGGCCGTTACCTTCAAACGAGGACATTGGCTCCAGGATGCCAAACTGCTTGAGAACTGCCATGAAAAGGATGATGACCACGCCGATGGCGAAAAGCTCCATGCCCTGGATCCCCATGACTTCAGAACAGGCAGGAGCCCACTTGGGGCCAACCAAGCCCCCGGGGATAGATGAAAGAAACCTCGGGTTGCTGCAAGTTAGTGCACTATTCAACAACAAGCGTTGTCAACAGGGATGAGCCAAGAGGCAGTAGGAACCGGCCTGGTTAGTGGGTGACTGCATGAAGCTGTCTCCAGGCACAGGACGCAGCATGAGAACCAGCTGGATGAAGGCTCCTCTAATGTCAACACTGATGCTGAAATGGAAAATATGTGGAGGCTGACATATATGGAAAATCTTCCTCTTTGGACCCATGAGAAAAACTGGGGGCTGTGTCACAAGCCATTTATTAGATCAGGTTAAAGGAGACTTTTTAGGGCTCGCCCTGGAAAAGACACACTTTACTACTCAGCCTCTTGATCAGTCTTCGCTGCGTAGTGTGGACTAATAAATCACATCTTGGTTTTAGATTAAAATGTCATTTCAAAAAAGCAAAACAATGCGGTAGTGCTTTGGTGTCCATTTTCAAGAGTTTGAGAAAGTCAGAGTGAATAGGACAGGCTTATTGAACAGAACATCCGAGAAGAGAACATGAAAAACCCAGGTCTTCTCATCTTCCATGCCATAAAATTGCAAAACAGCATTAGCGATCATAAATAAATCACTCCATTACAATTGCTAAACCACATGAGCAATCTCTAAAACCTCAGCTCTGGAAACAAAAAAAGAAAAAAAACATACTGCAAATGTTTTATCTGCAAGCTGAGAACTATCTGACTCTCTAACCTCAGCGGTATCCACTTTAAACCGACCGTCCAGTCAAGATGGAAAAAAACAGAACTTTACTCAAAATTTAAAAAAAAAATCTGGCTGAAACAATCTGCCCCGAAACGACTTAAACAATCAAACAAACCGATGGGGCTTACTTGATATTTAAAATCATTTAAACAACCACTTTTTGCTGCTCTCGTATTCTTACAGTAGGAAGTAATCCTCACGTCCACCATTCAAGCTTAAATTGAGCATTCACAGCTCAGTTTAGACTTGGCATCGCAGTCCACTCTTCATTGTTTGGCCAAATCCAAGTCCAGATATGGAAGAGTATGACCCCTGAGAGAACATACTCAGAGCAGCAGCAGCAGCAGCAGCAGCAGTGTCCGGGAAGGGAAATCCTGAGAAACTGAGAGTTGCTGTGAGGAATGAAACCTCCCCCCTCAGTGTCTGCCTCACTCACATGCACTTTCCC
This sequence comes from Pelvicachromis taeniatus, assembly GCA_015108175.1. Taxonomy (NCBI): domain Eukaryota; kingdom Metazoa; phylum Chordata; class Actinopteri; order Cichliformes; family Cichlidae; genus Pelvicachromis; species Pelvicachromis taeniatus. The sequence continues at coordinate 5,763 of VURO01002511.1, forward strand.
ACCCCTCTCCTCTTTCTCTGCAGCTTCCTGAATTAATCTGTTGCTGTTTGTTGTTGCAACTTTTCACCCCTCAGCTCAGTTGCTCCACCTTAAACCATGTGCATGTCCTGTCCTACTTTTTTTGACTCCTCCAGGTTCCTCCTTCCCTCTGTCTATATGTGCTCTGGAGCTTTCAGCCTCCTCCTCCTTCCCTCTATATCTCATCCATTGTTCCACAACTATACAACTATTCCTAACAGCAGACTTTCTCCCCCCGTTGGGCTCCTTTATGCAAACTATCCATTCTGCATCCACCTTTTCACATCCAGGAAGGCTTAAAACATTTTTTGGAGCAAATTGCACTAATGCTCATCTTGAAGAGCCCTCCATAAACGGCCTCTGATAAAGAGCTTTATACTGTCAATAAATAGCTGCTATCCACATGGTTCTTTGTGACAATTGTGCACTTTTGTAATAAATATTTTGCTTCTTTTTGCAGATATGTTGTATTCCTTTAGAACATTTGCCATCTTTGTGGTAGTTTTCTGTATTCTTTAATTGTTTTTAATTTTTTTGTGGCTACTTTGCATCACTATGTTATAATTTCTTGCTGTTTTCAAGCCATTTTCCCTTTTTTGTGGTCCCATTTTGGTCTATTTTGCATCTGAATGTGTTTTATTTTTCTTTGTGACATTTCTGTACCTCCTTGCAGTAATTCTTTTTGTGGTGATGTTGTGCATTTTTGTAATTTTTCATCTTCTTTTCTTTCATCTTCTTTTCAGACTGTGTTTGTGTTCATTTTGCATCTTTTTACTAAATGATTTCTGTATCTTCTTGTCATTTTCAAATTTTTGTGCACATTTCTTTTTAGAATAGTTTTTGGTGTCTTTGTGGCCACTTTGTAGGTTGTTTTTATTTTTCTCCTATTCTGGTTTTCATACATGTTTTTAGTTATTTTTTACCTTCATTTTGCATCTTATAGCTTTTGTTTTATTATTTCACTAATCCAGGTATGATAACTTTACATTACACTACTGTGCCTCTGCCAGCTCCATTACTGTCACCATCCTCAGCCGATACTGTTTGCAGATGAGGGCTGGAGTCAAAAATGACAGGTTGAACAAACACAGAGATCAAATAGGAACATCAGCCTCCCTACACATGTAACTTCTTGATCCTTCCACTTATCTGTTTTACTCTGAATCAGACATCTAATGAGTCCTAATTATGTATTGCTAAATCATTTTAGTGATTACTGGAACTTGGTCCACAGTTTGCCAAGGATAACATGGAAAAATATAATTGCGTGAGTGAATATCAGCGTGCATAAGTATGGCTGTGTGAGTGTCTAGCAGGTCAAAAGAGGATAACTGATGACTCTGCATTTGCTAATGCATCACGATAAGATGTGCGTGTATGTGTGTCTGTGCGCGCTATTGTATTGACTTGGATGGAGAAAGGAGATGGGACGCTGGAGCGGGAGAGATCAATATCTTTGTGGTGAGGTGGTGGAGATCCCCTCTGTTTTTCCTGCACGTTGTGAATTTAACCAGAAAAACCGAGGTCAGCTATCAGTGACAGAATCACATCACTGGTTACTCTGTGGTGGGATTTATAATGAATCACCCTCAGGGTCAAACTTACATTTTTCACACAACTTTTAAGGAGACAAGCAATCACAAGGTAAAATTAAATACACACACACACACTGCATGCATGTGTCTGGGCTTGTGTGTATACTTCTGAATAACTGTGTACGAGTCTATTCTGAGAAAATATCAATGCTGGTGGATTTCCGTGTGTGTGTGTGTGTGTGTGTGTGTGTGTGTGTCAGACCATTAGGACACTAACAGGGTTTAAAAGGTAGGCTTGTTGCTGATGCTGACACAACAGTCGGTAAATAGGGAGAGAGGACCCAGACTGTTTCCTCTGAGTCAGACATATCAGCAAAGATCTACTGAGACTGGAATACACACTTAAATAACACTTACGCCTCTTCAGTACAATAGGCACTAAATCACAAGAAATGACTCCTTGCTTCACAAGTTTTAATATTAGTACACATAAGAAGTTTGACCAGCAACTAAAATTAGAACTTCAAGCTACAGATTAGAACACAGATCTTACTGCCTGTGAGCAGACGTTGCTTGCCAGTGCACCACCGTGCTCCCTCAAATATGGAAGCAATACCTTTTCATAGATTATGAAGAGACAGAAACATAATTTACATGTAGAAATCACTCGCTATTTCATTAGACACACGTGTTCCAATCACAACCCATGTATTTAGCTATGTAGAAATGATTAAAATGACCCGCTGAAGCGTTTTAAGTGACGTTTTACAAAGATGTTTGTCTTATACTTTTCAAATGTTTCATAATCTTGTACCGTCTCTGTTCAGAAAAAAAGAGATGATCCTAAAAAGAGTGTGAAAACTGATGAAAGTGCTTTGTTCGTTCCAGAATAACTACTCGTTACAACCAAAATATACAGAAGATCATTTCTGAGTATACAACCGGTTGAACCTTGTCGATGTTGGGCTACAGCAGCGCGAGACCTCACCGGGTGTCACTTCTGTCAGCTAAGAGCTAGAAAACTAGAAGCACCTTCACTAACAGACTGATTCCTAATTCCTAATAATACACTATATCTGTATGGCAAATAATAATATTATAATTACTATTTGTCATTTTAACTCCTGTAATAATAATACTGTAAGTAAGTAATAATGTAAAATCATCTGTCCCTACCTGAGCGGTGGTACCTGGCTGCACTGTGGCCACAGTGAGAGAGGCAGCTGGGCCGAGAGAGGCGCCTCCTGGCCTCCACAGAGAGCGCGGCCATCACAGCTCCCATAATCAGCTGAACTGTCACAATAGCAAGAGGTCTAATGGGAGAAGATCCAGATTTTAAAGGACTAAATGTAAACGCTCGGTCGTGGAGATCAATGCTAACAAAATGCTTTAAAATGTCTGAGCCACCCGCCAAGTTTGACTCCGGGCGCTAAAAGTCTCAGCTCAGCCTGAGAGGAGGCAAACGAGTAAATCTCACCTACCAACAAAGGTAACTGGAAAAAGTGACAGGTGAGAGAGACTTTTGTGTGTGTGCGTGCACGTGTGTGAGGCCACATTTGAAAATCTGTTTGAGTTTGTGACACCACGTCACAGTGAGAGAGGGAGATAAAAAAGAGGAAAGGATCAAACAGCACCGCAGAGCTTCTGACCTTTCACATCACACATGTAGCAGACACCCCGACATTTCTTTTTTTCTGCCCGTCTCACTCCCTTCCTGCCTTCAGATCGTTCCCCGCACAGAAACATGACTCTGACTTCTACTGTCTCACAGATTCCTGTGGCTCTGGGAAGTCAAACAACTCCCCAATATCTGTAGTACCTCCAAGAGCATAAGGGAAAGCTTTATGCTAGTTTCTTTTGTGCAAAGAAATCATTACGTAGTTCTGTTCTGCATCTGTGTGAATAATCAGACTCATGCACACAGACGCCCAGACAGTAGCTGTACCCTTGAATTTAACAGACTGCAAATAAATCTGGTTGCTGTAGAGTGCTTTTTCTCCGTTTTCTCCAGCCATAGTCTGTTTTAAACATATCTGCAGAATTCCTCCACACAAGGGTTAATGGATAAAAATACCCAAAGATTATGTAGTTATCCCGCAATGCCATAAAACCGCTCATATATAACAAAAAATACTATCCTGGAGGAATATAAAGACAGGTGCAGCTGTTCAGCTAGGATGAGATAGGAACAAATGAAGCAAGGAGGGAGTAAAAATCTGAGCTACAAGGGAACAAACAAAGCAAACACACATGTTCAGTCTACAGGTCCACTAAGTTTTTGCCCTGACTTTACTCTTACAGTATGCTTTGAGTTATTATCAATTTCCATCCCATCATTAATAAACAGTGCTGGCCCATTTCCGCTGGCAGATGTTATGGCATGGGCCACACAGGTCCATGACTGAGCCACGTTTGACAGATGATCTTTTCTTTCCTCCTTCATACTTTCTCTTCCCATCATTCTGGTAATCTTGGTTTCATCTGTTCAAATTATTATTATTATTTTTTTTGTACTATGCAGACTCGGAGATGTTTTCTGAAAAAGTATAATCTGACCTTCTTGTTCTTGAGTTTAGCCAGTGGTTTGCATCTGCATGTAAATCTTCTGTATTTACATCATGAAGGTGTTTTCTGAACGGAGACTTTGACAATGACACGCCAACCTTCTCGTATTATTGAGTTGGTTAGATGTCGAGAAGCTGTTTTCTTTTAAAATTCTGTCATTGTGCAGTTTAGTTTAGTTTTCTTCTGAAGGCTTTGTGCTGAGCACGTATATACTTTTTAAGAAAATACCAGATTGCTGAGATAGGTTTGTGTTTTTAGTCTCCCTCACTTGCGTCAACATCTCCCTGGGCCTCATGTTGAGATACAAAATGCAAGTTTAGCGTTTTTAACAAACTCCTGATTTTGTTAAGTTTAGTCAATTCAAGTTGAAAGTCTGCACTTGATTTTGTTAGACAGCTAGTCAAGCTGTTTACCTCATTTTTTCTATTTAACTCTTCAGAACAGAGCCGATAAAGTACATTTTAAAGTTGTAATCTCATTTTCGACATGACTGCATTATAATGAAATAATTTGGCTTTTATAGGCGAATCTGTGATGGTTTATCTTTCATGAATAGAAATTTTTTGAATTATTAGCAAATGGAAAAATAATTCAAATTTATTAAAATTGATCATTTTTACAGTTTTCCCACCAAAGACAAGGTCTCTATCATATCTGATATTTGCAGCAAATTTAAAGCCAAATTATAATTTTTAAAAATTATTTTTTTCTTCAAACTTGTGATTTGAAACTAAATTTGAACTGAGGAATGTATCTGCCGTGTAATATCCACTCTGACCACCAGAGGGCGGCAGATACCAAACAGCACACAAGAGCACCTCGTGTTCATTCGCTGACACAGGAAGAAACTGGAGATATTAGATCAGATTTTGATCAGATCAAGTTTGTATATGATCTGATTACTGTCAGATCATAGACAAACTTACTAAGCCATAAATGAAAAGGAAAACAACATGTGGTTTGTCACATCTGTATCCCCTGTTTGACAGGAGAACAACTTAAGGAAGAAAACAATGCTAGAAATCTAATTTTGTAAAGCCTGTATCTCTAAATCCACCCTGTTATTCACTGTATGCTCATGAACATGAGTGGAAATCTGCAAATGTACGGAAATGCTGTACACCGATTTTAAACACCCTGCTGCTCAGTCAGAAGAGAGCTGACTTAACCATCCAAGTCTCTTTAATGCTCGTTTCTTCCCAAACAACCTACCCGAGGGACATAAGACGAAAACTTTACTGCACATTGCACCAAGTGTTGACAAGAACTGCCCTCTACACTCTCAGTAAACAGCACCCCACACATTTAAAGTTACTCTACAGCCTCTCCAGCTCCAAGAGCTGCACAAACCTCATAGTGGCCATTGGGGAAAAAGATGGCATCTCTTTCACGCTTTTTACACTCCTGCTGTCTCTGCCTCTCGCCTTCAACTTTTTGCTCTGTTCCAATTAAAACTAAATCCAGTCTTATATCCATATAACATAATCTCCTTTTCATAAAACCCTCTCAGCCTGGCAGGTTCAAAGCCAGGCCTGGATGTGCGATTAAAAAACAGGGTCTTACTTTTCTGCTTCCCTCGCTTTGCTAAGGTTGTTTTATTTTTAAATATCTCTAATTTCTCTTTATCCAGCACCAAAATATCCTCTCATATTCCCTTCCCTCCCTCTTGAAGGCATAATTAGGTTTAGCTAGTGGGTCACTGGAGACCTGAGCAGAATTTGGTTAGAAATATTCAAACAGGGAACAGCAGAAAAGAAGTTTTTCATCCATCATCCAGTCTTGTGTCTTGTCACTATTCTGATATCCCGAGGTGTCCTCACCTGTTTGCACAGAGTTTAGGAGCAGCAAGAGAAACAGTAGGTTTCAAACATAATCAGTGTGAACAATTTAAAAGAAGGTGGTGATACAAGCGGGGTTGACAAAGAGGAAACAGTGGGGCAGAAAAGCGAGGAATACGAGGTGCTGATTCAGCTGGCAGTGGCTTGATGAGGTTTGCTGGACGAAAGGACAGAAGAGGAGGACAGCAGATAGACTTTCATCTAATCAATGCTGATGGAAGGACGGAGACACATTCATAAAGGACAGATCAATAAAACGGAGGACAGAAGAGTAATAAAAATCTAATTTTGGAGGTGCCAACGTTTGTTTAACACAAGAATATAGAGCACTTCTTGATTCTTAAGAGTCACTCCATATTTTCCTCAAAGTACTCGTTGGCAACATTTTAAAAACAAGACAGACACATGCACATATTCAGCCTGTTCATAAAGTTAAACTACCAACACAATCATACTGATAAATAAATAAATAATAGATGTGTCATTGTTTCATATAGATTTCAAATAACATACCATTTGATGTCAACATATTTTTGTTACATTTGCAGTGCTTGTGGTCTTATGTTCCTATGATTTTGTTCATTTTATAAGTATATCCTTCTGCCTTGCCTGACATATTTACTGCTGCTTGGCTACTTTTAGTCATGCCAACATCAGCACAGGTAGAAGCAGATACACATCAGAGACATCACATGTAGCTTGTGTTTATGTTCAGAGTCACATCTGATTTAAAAGCAGGGAGGCAAAGGACACTGAGCAGCATATTAGTCAGCATAGAAAAAAAGGCCATAGATTTCATCAGTTAGGCTGGAATAATTTGTTTCTAGTGGGTTCTATTGTAGGTGCTCTATATTTCAGCATGACATATACATATACTGTACGCGTCCTACATTGAGAACACTTGTTGGTCATTTTCTTAGAACGGAGCTAAAGAAAAAAACAAAATAAAACCAAACAAACTTTCATGAGAAAGCTTCATAAGAAATCTTTATTCTGCAATAAGGGACATTAAAAACCTAATAATGTTATCATTAAAAATATTACAATGTGAAATAATCATCAGTCTTGCACAAAATCAAAAAAAAATCTGTTTATGCGATACCAGGGGCTCTAACCTTTTCCACTTCTACACACAAACTGTAGAGGGCGCTGCTCCTAACTCAGTTGAGACCGTGTCACCAAATATCAATGAGATCTTAACAGTTGGGGATTTTGCTCACAGATGTATATGACAAGTCAGGTTTGTGGCATTAATTTTGTATTCTAATTTTCAAAATGTAATACATATACATTTAATACCGTTTTTAACAGACACCTTTAAAAACACAGCCTATGCCTGATTCTCATACCTGCATTAGTTTACTCATAATGTTGAAATTGTGGGGGAAAATAAGCAGATCAGTAAATCTGTAGCTGCCAGCTGTCCTCTAGGCGTCGCCTCCGCAAAACCTGAGTCTCTGAACCTCAACAGTGTTTGTGGTCTCATAAGCTCTCCTGTGAATTTTAGTGTGCATACTTGGATTGTTCAAATGAATGATTAATATATTATGCTAAATATATACAGATTTTTCCACAATGAAGTACTATACTTCCAATATCTATCCATTTATTTCTGCTTATCCACTTCAGGGTCATGCTGAAGCTGAAGATTATCCCAGCTGTCATGGGGCAAGAGTCAAGCTACACCTGACAGGTCACCAGTCTATCGCAGGGACAGACAGACCATTCGCACTCACATTCAGGCAACATTAAAGCACCAACTGATCTTACATCATGCATGCTTTTGGACTGTGGGATAGGGCTGGGACAACGCGTCGACGTAAAAAATTTGCGTCGATGCGTCGTCACTTTAAAAAAAAAAAAAAAAAAAAAAAAACACATGGCGGCAGCGAGTAGCGGTAAAATGTCGACTTAAACCACGCCCCCCGAACACGCAGTTCTACAGTATGGGGATATTTTAACCGAAAAGGAAGTGATTCAGTCGTTTGCCGGCTTTGTAAGGTGGAAATGGCCGATCATAAAACGACCGTAAGTTTTCAACTTTTTTACTAACGCTGGTTTTTACCCTTTAATTCATTCAGACACCCCCCACGCAGACATACACTCACTCATAGACAGCGATAAACACCCAACCTCCGTAAATGCAAAACTAATTTAAGCTGCTTAGCAGTAACAT
>VURO01002514.1:6208-20799 GCA_015108175.1 Pelvicachromis taeniatus
AAAGAGATTGCAGTTGTATGGAAAATTTAATTTGTACCGTCTGTTTCTGTCTGATTCTCCTTTCTCTCACATACTGGTTCTACTATTTACCGACTCATCTATGAAGTAATTGATTTGCTGTTGATCCTATGTTAATCAAAATGGAAATGAGCATGTAAATTCCACAGCATGGTGAATCATGACTCCTTTACAGCCTGTACCTCTGGCACAACCGCATCCACACACATGCATAGAGATACTGCCTTTTATTGCATAGCCCTAGATGAGTCATAATATGGCATTGCATTTAATTATCATACATTTTCAGAACCCAGAATTATCATCTACAACCGACATATTTGGTGATTATGCTGGAAACATAACATCTATATTTATCTGCCTCTTTTTCCTCCCACTACTTCTCTTTTGTGCTTTCTGCTTTCATCCTCTTTTCTCTGCCATTGCCCAACACTGTACTTCTCCCTTCTTTCATCTTCTGGCTGCGAAGCGGGAAAACATTTACAAGAAGCTGATTCTAGGGGAACTGCAGAGTCAAGGAGTGAAGGATGGCTAGATGAACAGACAAATGTATGAGTTCTCATTTTCTGACTGAATGCTGAAGAAAGAAGCAGTGACAGCATAATCATGAGGAACCACTGCAGGCTTCAAAACAAAGATGACAGACAACTCTGAAAGATGATGCACCTGACCAGAGGGAGTGTGTGTGTGTGTGTGTGTGTAGTTGTGTTTCTCTCTTTTTGTGTTTCTGCTGATACTTTAGTTGTAAGCATGGGTTTTCCTTATTTTGCATTTATTATACATATCAAAACAGATGTCACTGAGTGGTGGACAACATTCATATCTGTCAGAAACACAAACTCTCTGAGCTTAGAGTGGGCCTAGAGACAAGCGAGTGTGTTTCTTTTTTGTTTTCTTTGTTTTGTTGATTTTTAATTTTCCTTCTTTGTTTTTTTTTTTTATAGTAGTGCTGTTTAGTGAAAGCCTCAATCACATTAGAAATAAAAATAAGACTGTAAAGTCTATATGTGACCAAGAAATACTGTTGGTTTGTCTCCAGAGGTTTATAATGCAGCACCCATCTTTGGGTGACCATTTTTGGTCTCAAGGCATCTGGTGGGAGGCAACCGTTCTTGGCCAAACTTTGCTTGGTTGTGTGTCTTCACTCCCAAACAGATTGGCAAAGGTTTGAAATTAATTGCCATCTTGTTTACAAATGCACAGCAATTGTGTTGATGTGCGCAAATTGTCTACTTCACCAAACAATGATGCAAACGCGCAAACCTGATTCAATCAGCTTCAGCCAGGCAATTTACTGCAAACTCCACCAAATTTTACACCGAAAAACATGTCTTAATTTATGCTAGCTACATGTGGAGTAGTTGGCGCTATGAGTGTTTATTTATTTGAAATGACAGGGGGAAATGTCATAAGAATGAATGTGCAATTGGCACAGTTGAATGGCACAAAGCTGTGAGCACAGTGTCAAAACTATGGCTTCATCCATTTGCTCTTTACGCGGTTGTCCCTCTGAGTGTTTAGAGCTGTGCAAAGATTTCAGGTGTGTATGAAAGTGACTTTGGAATGGTTAGTAACAAAGCAACTCCATCCATCCATACATTTTCTTCCGTTTATCTGGGGCCGGGCCGCGGGGGCAGCAGCCCAAGTAGAGAAGCCCAGACCTCCCTCTCCACAGCCAGCTGAGAGATATAATCTCTCCAGCGTGTCCTGGATCTGCCCCGGGGCCTCCTCCTGGTGGGACATGCCCGGAACACCTCACCCAGGAGGCACCCAGGAGGCATCCTTGTCAGATACCCAAACCTCAACTGGCTTCTTTCGATGTGGAGGAGCAGCGGCTCTACTCTGAGCCCCTCCCGAATGGCCAAACTTCTCACCCCATCTCTAAGGCAGAGTCCAGCCACCCTTCGGAGGAAGCCCATTTCCGCCGCTTGTATCCGCGATCTCGTTCTTTCGGTCACTGCCCACAGCTCCTGACCATAGGTGAGGGTAGGGACGTAGATTGACCGGTAAATTGAGAACGCTTTTACACTCAGCTGCAAACCATTCCAAAGCGAGCTGGAGGCCATCACCCGATGAAGCCAACAGAACCACATCATCTGCGAAAAGCAGAGATTCTGAGACCACCCAAGTGAAAGCGTTCCACCACTTGGCTACGTCTATAAATTCTGTCCATAAAAATTATGAACAAAATTGTGACAAAGGGCAGCCCTGGCCGAGCCCATCGCCCACCAGGAACGAGTCCGGCTTATTGCTGGCTACACGGACCAAGCTCTTGCAATGGTTGTATAAGGATGGAATGGCCCGTAGCAATGGACCAGACACCCCATACTCCCGGAGCACCCCCCACAGGATAGCCCAAGGGACACGGTCGAATGCCTTCTCCAAGTCCCCAAAACACATGTAGACTGATTGGGCAAACTCCCATGCACCCTCAAGAATCCTTGAGAAGAAAACTGCATTGTCCCTCCTGTATCCGAGGTTCTGACTCAAGTGATCTCACACCTCTGGCTTTAACTTTACACTTTCAAAAGAAAAGGGGATAAAGGGGTCCAATAAATATATTTAAATGAAATCTCTTTTTATGTGATGCAGCAGTATCATCTGAAAGGAAGCAGTACCATCTGAAAGGAAACTGATGGGCAGAAACCCAATGTTATGAAAATAAAGGGGTTCCTTTAAAAATGTTACACCATTTTAAATCATCAAACCTCAATTGCATCACGAAAAATGCTTTAATAGCATAACCTAAAGCACTGATTACATGCAGGTACTCTATCAAGATAGTTTATTCGGTACACCTTGGTAGTACTGTGTTGGACCATTTGAACGGTCTTCATTTCTCATAGCATTTGAGATATGCTCATGATTTGAGATGTGCTTTGGAAGCAACCATCGTAAGATGGGTGCACCGTGGTCATAAATGATGGACACGGTTAACAACGATACGCAAATAGGTTGTTGTGATTAGATGATGCTCAGTTAGTACTGAGGACCCTAAAGTGTGCCACCAATAGCAGCCTTGAGCCTTGAAAAACAGCAGGATGGATCCATGTTTTTATATTATTTATATAAAATTCTGACCCTGCTTTCTGAACGGTCCACCAGAAATCAAGACTCACCAGAGCAAGCAATTCTTTTCCAGTCTCCTGTTGTCCATTTTTGGTAAATCAAACTGTAATATCAGTTTCCTATTCTTAGCTCCTGCTGTAGCTCATCTGCTTCATGGTTCAACATGTTGTGGGATGCTATTCTGCATACCTTGGCTGTAATGAGTGGTTATTTGAGATACTGCTGCCTTCCTATCAGCTCAAAGCAGTCTGACCATTGGCCTCTGCCCCTCAGACAGAGAATTGCCGAATCCAATGTGAAACAGTGAGCTTGGATCAAGCCCAATTTACCAACTTTTTCTGCTGTCTAAAGTAAAGCGGTAACCTCTTTCTCAAAGTGCTTGCAGGTATAGACTGCACAGGGTATGCTTCACATCCTGCTCAAAAACTCCCGAACGATTGGTGCTTGACAGCATGCCCCGTGTTATGTAAGTTATAGATTGTTCCTACATTTCTTTTGCTAAATTTAAGAATATATATCTTGCTCAGTGTTACTAGAACACAATGACTTATTCCAAATTTGGAAAACTAGATGCAGATATTGTTTCAATACTATCATATTACTAAGCTAGCTGTGGCACCAGATCTGTTCACAATATATTATCTCATTTATTGTCTTAGGTAAAAACAAAGCCCCAGCAATTCCATATTAGGATCACTGACACCATTGTTGTGTGAGAAAACAGGCAGTCAAATGACAATACCAACAAAATTAGCTAAGTGTGATTATAAACGTGTGGGGAGAAGTAATGTGTATGAACTTGAAATGAATTGAATGGCTGTGGTACCCATGCTAGGAGTGCCCGTGCATGAATGTGTGCATCTGTATGTGTTAAGTGTATGTGCCGCACATCTCATGGTCCTTATCATTACTGTCTTGCTTTTCTTTTGACATGGGAGGGAAATGAAACAAGGGGAATATAATCAACGAACCGAGGACTGACTGGAATACAACGCATGCCCTTGCATTTACGCACACAAACGCACATGCACACACCCCCTCCCTCACAAACATATCCGCGCATAGTGCAATCACATCTCCAGAATGAAAGATGTATGTGTGTCACTTATAACAGTAATTTATGCAGAGCCTTAATTGAAAATTGTTATCAGAATCAATTTGGCAGCCTTTAATAGGATGAGGGCAAAGAGGCTGCAAGAGAGCCAGTTCCCAGGATGATGCATTTGTTAGAAAGCGAGAGACAGCGTATGAGTGTTTGTGTATCTGTATATGTTTGCGGGTTTGCGGCCGTGCTCTGCATATTGCTGCAAATTGATTTTATTTGTGCTTGTATGTATCCTGGCAGGCTTTCATGCTGGGTTTGTGTTTAATTCACATATAGAAATAGCTCCATTGTACCTTGATTGGAGATGACAAACCAGCATTAGGTTCTCCACATGGATCAACAATTCTAAATGCTAAGTGCTAGGCTGCACATGTTTAAAGCCTGTGATGCTACTACAAGTATATTTACTTAGGAGTTGAATATATCTGGTTTCTTTAAACGGCTGTCGCATCTGAGTGTTGCGATGCGGCTGATTCCAGAACGACCAAGTGACTGTAAAGCAATTGATATGCAAATTAATGCCTCCACCTTTGATTATTGTTCTGTCTAATAATGTGTGAAGATTCAAGGTGTTACAGGTGTTAGATTAGCCGTGTGTGTAAGAGAAATATAAAAGAAGAGCCGTTGCAGGTGTTCTCCAAACCTGTGTGTACGTCTGTGTGTGTGTGTGTGTGTGTGTGTGTGTCTGTGTGTGTGTGTCTGTGCGTTTATCTCCACTCACAGTAGGAGCATCCGTAAACTTCTATTCGCAGACCAATCCGTCCCTCCTCGCTCCAGTCTAACGGGATGAGCCGAAGGAAGCGAGCCACGATTCCCTGCTGGAGCTCATGGCGAACTGCACTCTCTGAGTTGGAGTTCCCAGAGAAAGCCTAAGAACATAACCATTCATAAACAGACAGGCATAGAGAGAAACACACACGCACGCACGCACACACACACACACACAAATTAAATACATCAAAGCCACAAGCCTGAAGACAAACAAGCAGCTTCAGGACTTCAGAACAAGAGTATTTGTTCCACTCACCACATCCTACCCTGAAGGTGCTCACTCACAAAACATACAAAATAATTATGAGTCTACATATCTAATATGCCCACCATAGGACAGTCTAACCGTAGGGGATGTTAGGAGGAAATTGCATATTGTATTAAGCTCCATATGCATTAAGAAACTCCCTGCTCACATCAATTTACATCTAGACTGATTTATGTGTCCCAACAAGTAATAGAAGCTTGTAACTGATGAGGTTTACAGTTCTTTGCTATATTAGCACTTTGTTCCACACAGCTGGTATACTGTCGAAAAACTCATCCTTTGAAAAGGCAACAAACCAGTGTTCACATTACAGAAGACCCTACAGAGGCCTGAGGAATCTTGAATAGCAAATAATGCCTAATTAACATTTCTAACGTCGCAGCGATGCCTAATTAAAATGTCTTATTTATCCGCAATATTAAATGTCTGCGCACAACCCCAGTGTGGCTCCAGTTCCATGACTGAACATGTGCTGGTTGTTTTGTACACATCATGGCTTGACAGCATGAGCTGCTCTCCAATGTTTTGCTGTAAGCATAATTATTTGATGTCAGATTTCAATGACAGGCTACTGAAGTACATCTCCTGACAGTGCATTTTCCCCCCCTTGCTGTTTTGATTTAAATGTGACTGACTGGAGTCTTTGCCACCCACTAAAAAAAGAAAAGAAAAATCATATTTACACGGAAAAGAGAAATGAGACAAGGATGGCATTCGCTTCACCGAATGCTATAGAATCCCATTGGACGAGTAAAAGAGGCACTCATTAAAATGATCTCCTCTTCTCACTCCATCGTTCTTGTTTTCTTTCCTCCTGCTTAGTTTCTCTTCCTTCACTTGACCTGATACATGACGGGGAGAACCTCTAACCGCCCAATAATCCACCTCACCGCAGTCCCTGAACTATTTTCACTTCTGTGCATTCTCCTCTGCTCTCTGAAATAAATAACAACACAACCCTGTTCCCCCATGCATTACTTTCGACACACACACATGCACAGAACAGTTGGCACATACCACTGGGGAGAAGCCTCATTAATAGCCTAGCAGGTAACTAGAAGAGAGCAAAACACTAGACAGCCATGTGTTATTTCAGATAAGACATCGAGTGGGCAGGGCAGAGCACGAGTGTGTGGGAAAAATAACTTGCACAGACAGTCTGCTTTAAGCTGACTCTTCAGTGACCCAGGAATGTACCCCTGAAGATATGCTATCTGCAAAAGGAGAAAATGGTCAAGAGTTCACACTTAGCTCAGAGCTACTGAACTTCCACTGTAGTGAGGGAGTGGACAGTACTTCTATTGTCAAATAGAATTCCTCCCAGTTTCATATTTAATCTTTTTTTTTTAATTCCATAAAGGTTAACTGAAAGCTTCAGATTCACAAAGATCCACATGAGTCATCAGGGAACCCTTCTGTATACTCTGCAGTTTCTATGCACTGCAGGAGTGCAGATCCTCCACAAGTTAAGTGACTTGCTGAAGAGCAGTTATGCCTTTTGAAGGAGAAGGCTGCAGTGTAGTATTGTATGTATGTATGTCGCCAATAAATAAATAAATAAAAACAGCAAGCACATTAATAGTTAAAGCGTGTCATCAAGCCTTGTGTTCTGCTTTATGCTCCTGAGCATAAAATAGCTAGAGTTATGGCTTTTCCACCCAAAGTCATAAAATCTCACAAATGCATTTGTTGTGGTTCTGCGGGAAGCTTGGACATATCCATCAGTGGCTGGGCAACAGATCAAGTAGCAGCTTTCATCACACGAAAGACAATATTGTTTAACTTGTGCAATGACTGGTAACTGATGATTCAGCAATGCAAACCTTGAAGTTACATTAAATTCGCTTGTGACAGTAATTAAGAGGAAGTTGTCAGGTATGATTGCTGCTTATATTGCTACTTTTCTAAATATCTTCCACACTATATACCTGGGGTACCTACAGAATACATGCACAGTAGCTGCTAGGTCATGAAAACCCATGACATGAAGCTCCTGGCACTTTTTTTTGTGTGCTGATGTTAATGCAAGAGTAGGTTTTTGAGTCAGCAGAGCACTAGTAACTGTCAGCACTTGGGGAGTCTGTTATAACTTCAAATAATGTGTGCTGAGCTCAAGTCATAGTTGCAAGCCGCATCATCAAAACACTGGTAGCCTGGGATGTCTCCATAACTGAGATATTCCTTTATTCACCTGGGCTAACACTACTCTTTGGCGCCGTTTGTGCTTTTTCCTCTCTAAGCTTTATCTTTTTCTTTTGCTGTTAAATCTTCTCAAGCTTTCTTCTCCTGCGCTCTTCTATTGCATGTTTGTCCTTCAGTATTCCGTTTCCAAACTGCCTGTGGTGTTGGCTTATGATATGAAGCACAATGACAGTTAATTCTACAATCTGCATAAACACACACAAGCATTTATGCACACATACAGATTACAGGCTGCCAATGCACCAGCGTGCCATTTAAGCAATTAGGAAACGTTAAAACCTGATGTCACTGTTACGATCGCCTCATAGTTGAGAATCAAATAATAAAAGAGACAATTTTTCTGACTGCATGCAGATGACGTCAGTTCTTTTTGTCCAGCTGTCACCTTCCTCTCCTTGCCCTTGTCAAGGTATACCAGAGAAAGAAAAAGAAAAAGAGAGAGAACAAAACCATTTTTTTCTTCACCCAAAAGCTCCATCACCCCATCCTCTTTTTTTTCTTCTTTATTTCCCTATTGTGTTCATCCCGCTTTCTACACTTATCTGTGCTTGGCTGAATGAACAGCTCAATTCAAAGGCATTACTATGCAGAGCGGGGGGCAGAAAGCAGGATAGGGAAGAGAGGAGGAGGATGAAGATGAGGAAAAAGCTGTGGATGCTGAACACCTTGCAAAAGTCTGCCTAGTGAACCATTTAATTCCCTCTACTCCAAAGTCAAATCATTAAGCGGCAAACCAATGAGTAATTGGAAATATATGTGTGTGACTGCAAACAGCAGTGTGCCTGTGTGACAGTTTATGTTGAGGTGTGTGCATGTGCGTGTGTTATAGGCAACTTTAGAGCTTAGACACTTTGACGTTTTGTTTAATCAAGAACTGAGGTAATTTACGGCAACAAAGGCCACAAAGTGCCTGAAGCAAATTTCAGAGTTTACTCACTGTGCATGTGTACTTCTGAGGATCTGCATGATTCTGCCGACTACTATATTAAGCCTAACACTTATTGTACGTCAGTGAGGTGTACAGTTTTAATGTTAGATCAGTTGGTTTACTTGAGACTCTTTAGCAGATCCATGCTGAAAAATATTTACTGGTATTTTATGTGCTGTGCAAGTTAGTAAAGGGGACTTTGAATAAAAAATTGCAGAGTTGTCACACGATTTCAGCAATCCATGAGATCAGTGGGAGAGAAGCAATGAAAGAAATCTTGACTTGGAAAAGAAAATAATGAGGGAAGCTGAGAAGCAGCCAGTCTCTGTGCTGACCATTTGGAGCACAGGGGCTGTCATTCAAGAAAGAACAAGCCAATCACTTTCCTACAGCTGGTCAAAAAAAACACCCTTGTGGTCTGCTCTGTCTGACATACACAAACACACGAGATAGACATCGACGTCGGCATGCTCGTTCCTATAAACAGACCCTGGCAAAAATTCTCCACACGCCCATTATCTAACTGCTCAAAAGCTCTCCCTCATTGCATCTCCTCACCCGCTTACTTATTTTCCCTGGCTGAATGTTTTCATTTCCTGAATGAGCATCTGTCCTTTCTGTCTCTGCTCTCCCCTTTTTTGTTTCACTGAAAATCAGTCTGTATACGTGCGAGCGTATTCCTGTTTGTGTTGCGTGTCTGCGTTTTGACAGCCAGAGAGAGGCCCTTCCAGAGAACAGATCTCTAGATACTGAGAAACAACAAGTGAAAGCTATTTTCTGGCATTTGCTTGTTGCTGCTGGACTCTTTGTTAGACCGGCCCAGAGTCAGGGCTATTGTGCGTGTGTGTGTGTGTGCGTGCATGCATGGATCTGTGTGTATGTTCCTTCCAAACAGGCAGGGGAAATCAGTCCGGCCTGGTCTGGTCTTTTGTTTTTATTGACAAGTGTACGAGACAAAACAGAAGGACCATAGAGAAATTTGTGTTTCTGTGAAGCCCTGTGGGTGGCTGTGTCTGTGCCTTTACTGTGCCAAGAAAATAGGACTAATTCTAGTAATGCTTAATTGAAGTCGTGAATCTTTAAAATGTTTTAAAGTGGGCTGGGTGTTACATACTACAGCATGTGCATAACACCTTGAGTGTAGGCCTGGCTACACACACATTCATACACACACACACACATGTACAAAGCCTCAATAGGAAATGTCTTCTTACTGTTTCGTGACACTTGCTTGACAGAATTAAAATTCTGGGCTACACAGTCAATCAAGTATCCCACTAGGGGTGAGGACCACAACCAACTTCTGCTGCAGGCAGAAGCTAAATGGATTTTTGATCTGAGTCTGCAGCTCCAGATGGGCCCAATGAGCTGAATGAGGAACTTGATCTGTGCCATTTCCTGTAATGGTTTTGTATTTTTTCTATTGTTTTTTTGTTGTTGTTGTATTTCAACCATATTTTGATTCAAGTTTTATCGTCTTAGTTTTTCCTCTTCAGTGGTGTTTTATTCTAAGAAATGTACTAATATGTTCTTAATTGTACATCCTTGTATATGTTTGTGTGTCAGTTTTGTGTATAAAAACATTTTTTTGCTTTATAAGTTAGAACAGTGAGCTTGAATTACACTGAAAATCTGAAAGTTTCATTAAAACTAAAGTATGTACTTCCATTGCTGTGTGCACCTCTGTTGATTTCTGTACATCAAAGGCACGATAGGCTGCTTCCGATACTCTTTATAGTCCTTCATTGGAGCGGTTCAGAATTATCTCGTTTTGTACCCTAATGTGCCAGATAGTCAATTCGGTCGCCAATTAAATGGCTTTACCTGCTAAAATGGGCACTCAAAGAATTGGTGACAAGGGGAAATTGATTCTTTTCTTTGCTTTGTTTACATTATTAAGGAAAAATGAGAAACACTTCTAGTACATTTCATACCAATACTTTTCCCACACACTGCTTTTCGGGCTCATTAATTACTGATAGTAATAGAAAGACTGAAAAAAAGTGCTTATGAAGGAAATTTTAGCATGGAACCTTCATCAGCACTTCTTCCCTTATATTTACTCACCTTCGGGAGAAAACACGTGTGTGTCCATGCGTTTGGACCTGATGTAAATGAGATCCAATAGTTTTACAATATCATGTGGGCACCATCAGTGCACTGTTGATATAAAATGGTTTCTACAGTCCTCATTTGTTGTACAACATTAAGACAGCTCACACAGTAGGAAAGAGGAATTTTACCTCCATACCATTTTTTATACACTGTCCGCACAAGTACCATTTTGAAACTGTTGATGGACCAATTAAAATTTCATTACAGCCACTTAAGTTGTAAAGAAACTTTAACGACTCATTGGGATCTACCCTTTCACCACAGCTCCATGCTTTTCAGACCATCCATATGTAATAATACCAGTGTCACTGATGTGTTCCGCAGTCACAGATATAGGTGGTTGATTTGGACAAAGACACTGGACCACCTGCACATTACACCTACAGTAGCTGCTCAGCCAAGGAAGCCCATGTCATGAAGCTCTTGGCACGCGGCTTTTGTGCGGATGTTAATGCCAGAGAAAGTTTGCATATCTGAGTCAGCAGAGCACTGGCAACTTTAACGTACTACTATGCGTCTCAACACTCGACCTGGTGACTGGGCTCTGCAACTTGGTCTACCACTTTGTGGCTGGAGTGCTGTGCTTCCTTCCACTTTGAAATAATACCTCTTAAAACGTTTTTTTTTCTGGGAGGAAAGATATTTCATTAACTGACAAAAAGGATGTGATGTTGGTATCCTATTACAGTACCACACTAGGATCCAGGTAGCTCTTTAGAACAGCCATTCTTTCACAAATGTTTATAAAGGCCGACTGCATGGCTAGGTGCTTGATTGTATACACTTGTGGCAATGGGACTGGAAACAGAATTTAAAGATTAAGAGCCCATCACTTTTATCCATATTATTTATGGTGATAATCTTCACGGTTACATACTCTCCTACGGCAGTGGCAGAGTGAGCCAAGGCACTTGTGCAATGACTTCCATGCAAAAGAATAGCACGGTAGTTAGCACTGTCAGCAAGAAGGTCCTGAGTTCAATTCCACCATCAGGCCGGGTCTTTCTGTGCGGAGTTTGCGTGGGTTCTCCCCGGGTACTCCGGCTTCCTCCCACAGTCCAAAGACATGCAATTAGTGGGGTTAGGTTAATTGGAAACTCTAAATTGCCCATAGGTGTGAATGCAGGAGTGACTGTGAGTGCAACTGGTTGTCTGTCTGTGTGTTAGCCCTGCGACAGGCTGACGACCTGTCCAGGGTGTACCCCACCTCTTGCCCCCAAGACAGCTGGGATAGGCTCCAGCGCCCCCCCCCCGCTACCCTGAAAAGGATAAGCGGCTGCGAATAGATGGATGGATAATGAGACATTCTCTGTGTATGTGGAGAGAACTGTCATTGACAAAAGGCTGAAAATAAAATTTGATGTGCACAGTGCATGTTATTAGTGTTTAGGACACTATTTAGAGTGCTTTAGTGAGAGACCCACAAAAATGTACTGGGGATATAAGGCTGTAAGTATATGGCTTCCCAATAAACTATATTCTGGTCAGACCTAAGGAAGAGATACCATGGTGCTCATACAGATATAAAGCTGACATGCTGAGATGTCATCAGATTAATGAAGAGTAGTGCATGTCTGAAAAAGGCTTATTTGAATTCATCATCTTCGTTATTCACGCTCAGCAAATTTTAATTTCCACACTCAACTCTTTATTTGGAATGAAGTGACATTAAATAGGCTGATGCTCAAGTTCTGTGAAGTTGCTGCAGCCAATCAAGATAAAGAGTCAAAAGTTAGAAGACAGACTTTATATCAGGGCCGATTAAAAAGAAAAAAAAAATGATGAAGTCATAAAAAGTCATCTCCATGACTTCAAGCAGCGTGTTCCTCTGGTTAGTTCAATTTAAACATTTTTGACTTTAATGTTGAATGTGATAATTCGTTTAGCAGCTGTTCATCAGCAGTCAGTGTCAGTGAATGAGTGATTGCATACGCATGGGGTTAAACACTGGTCAACAAACAGGTTGGTCTTCTTCAAAGATAAAATGTGCTGTTTCTTATGGATTTTGATGTGCTGAATCTACATAGGATAAAAAAGAATGAATAGATGTTTGGATGTATTGTTATATTTAAAAACTTACCATTTTTTCCATTTATAAAATTTGTAAAATTTCCTATTTTACACACACTAGGTTGTTGAGCTTTAATCATAAATTGTAAGCTTATG
Organism: Pelvicachromis taeniatus; assembly: GCA_015108175.1. NCBI lineage: Eukaryota > Metazoa > Chordata > Actinopteri > Cichliformes > Cichlidae > Pelvicachromis > Pelvicachromis taeniatus. The sequence continues at coordinate 18,851 of VURO01002514.1, forward strand.
CTTTTTCATCTATTTATGGTTGCTTCATATGATAACATTGGACCTTTCTTCATAATGCACCGATATAAAATACACAAAATGGACTTTATCAGTATGAATCATGGTGATGACATAAAAACCTGCATGGAGCTGCCAAGGTTATATGTATATCACTGGTGCTATAAGTTCTGTACGTCACATTACTTGGCATATCGTGAAAGATAATGAAAAAAAAAAAATTGCGTATGGGATATTTCAATACACTTTAATTCACAGAAACATTTACTTTGCAATATACAGATTTCATGTACCTTGGAAGGTCACATCCATTCAAATCGACTAGAGATACTATCAAAACGGAATTTCAAAAGAGAGTTTGACTTCCTGTGAGCCCAAAATCAGACTAACAGTTGGAAAGAAATTATATATTTTCAGGGGTCAAAATATATTTTATGCATTTCTGGTTTCAATTAAGAAGATCCAGTCTGACCTACTCTGACCTACTGGTGGTGGTCAGAGGGCCCCGTGGCGCCAGTGTCCGGCAGCCTCGCCTCTGTCAGTGCGCCCCAGGGCAGCTGTGGCTACAATGTAGCTTGCCACCACCAGTGTGCGAATGGGTGAATGACTGAAACAGTAGTGTAAAGCGCTTTGGGGTCCTTAGGGACTAAGTAAAGCGTTATCCAAATGCAGGCCATTTACAATTTCGCTAACCCCAAATCATAAATGTTTGCCTACATTTATTTGTTTGGGATACATTTGTGACTGTAGACCAGTGTCAGGAATTTGGGTCAGTAAGAGTAAGGCATAAAGCATCAACACAAATCACGAATGGACACATCACTCTGAATGCTAAACCTGTTCATAATCTTACATTAATATCAAATAAATGTGCCTCATTTTGTATGATGTAAATGAATCTCCCTGGAGTCTTTCCCCAACAGCAGACAGCAGTTGCTGTTTGGATGGTAGCAATGGATCATCGCCGTCTGTGACTTGATTCATTAGTAACTTGGGAAGTGCTGGCTTGAATTCAATGGAACATGGAAGAACGCATTCATCTTCGTATTACGTTGCATAGTGGTGTTAGCACCAAATTAATAATGAGCAAGAAAACTGGTACTTAAGAACATTTTGACACCGCAGCACATGGAAAAAGCGTACTTTCTGCTATGAAGCAGCTATCATCATAACTACAAGGACAGAGTGTAATTATCCTTAATGGCTCAGTTTGATGGTGCAATGGTTTTGCACTGGTGTACAGTGTGAATGTCTTTGCAGGCCTGTCTACTGCCACTGGGGGGCAGTGTAAAAAAACATATATACAAATGGTTATGTGATCTACTCTCTCTCTGGAGACGAAAGTAATGTACTGAGGAGTCTTTAAGTAGAGCCCTAAGGAGAGAGTGAAAAGAAGTTAAAAATTCTGAATGACAGTACACCAGTCAGGCTCTTTATCATGACATCTCTTAGCGGGTGTCGGCCACTAAAAGGACCTACAACGGGCATTTCACTAGCTGGGCCCACCTCCTCGTATTGGTTTGGCGGTGATTTAGTAGCTAAAGGTGAATGGCTTGGACATTGAGCTGTGGTTTGGGGAAGGCCTCGAAGGGCCTGGCAGATCCCCATGTACTAAAATAGATGTGAAGAAGTTAAAGAATTGAAAAGGGGATTGAGGGCGGGGCATTAAAACAGTGTTCCCTGGTTGCTGTAGCCTCTTTCAGCAGGAAAGTGCCTTCTGCTAAAAGGCAAAACCATTAAACGATTTTGCCTTGTATCAGAGTAATGAATGATTTGAGGAGCACAACGATGAGTTTGAGGTGTTGACTTGGCCTCCAAATTCCCCAGATCGCAACCCAATTGAGCATCTGTGGGATGTGCTAGACAAACACATCTAGCACCCCCCCCCCCCCCCCCCCCCCCCCCCCCCCCCCCCCCCCCCCCCCCCCACCCACCCCCCCCCCCCCCCCCCC
>VURO01002515.1:0-10296 GCA_015108175.1 Pelvicachromis taeniatus
TCCTGCCACATTGTGTCTTTCTGTGTTAGATTATTGTTCTTTCTATGCCCTGAGTTATTTTATATGCCAGGTGTTGTCTTTGTGGTTTTGTGTTCTGTCTGTGTTGCTCTCCCCTGCCCATGTCCTTGTAGTCAAGCCCCTGTGTTTAGTCATGTCTGAGTCTGTCTTCCATGTGTTTCCTGTTTTATGTTGAAAGTCTTGTAGTTCCTGGTCCTGTGCTTCATGTGAGTGTCATCCTTTGCCCTCGTCAGTGTGATTGTCCCCAGCTGTGTCTTCCTCCTGTGTGCCATTTCCCTTGATTACCTTCTGTGTATTTAAGCCCCGTGTTTCCCTTTGTCGAGTGCTGGTTCGTCTGCGTAACTTGGTGTTCGTCTGCCGTCTCTCTGTGCCCTCATCCCGTTTCTTCCCCCATGGTCTTGTTCAGGTTTGAGTTTAGTTTTCCCAGTTTAGTTGTGATCCATGTTCACTCATTATTGTTTCACTTTTTGTCACTGTAAATAAATCATTCACCTGCAACCCACACCTGCCTGCGCTTGGGTTCCTCCTTACCCCCCACACCTCACGACTGGTCCACCCCCCCAGCCGTGACACTCATCTTCATATTATATGATTGTGTGTTACTGTATTTGGAATGCATTAATGTTCCTGTTGTTTACGGCCCTCATAGTAAATACCAGCAAATTTCTATGCATGAATAAAAAACCTTGCATAGCATTTTCACCACCATGATGTACAGTTGGCATGAGGTTCTTCTCCTGAAAAGCTGTCTTTGCTCTGTGCCACACATGTCTACTGTTGCTGTGGCCAAACAACTCCATCTATTCGTCTACCCATAGCATATTTTTCCAAACTGCCTCATCTTTGGCTATATGTTCACTGGGAAACTGTAATGTTTGCTATGTTCTTTTTGGATAACACAGAACTTTTCTTGACACACTATCCATGCACTTCAAATGTGCGCAATATTAGATTGGGTTCTGAATGTACACGTGCATATTTTTTGTATATTTAACACTTGGAACATGTCACAGAGAAATGACGCTCATGGTGTAAAAATATGTTAAACGCCATCAATTTTGGTAGATGTGGTAGATTGTTGAAAAATAAGCCTGAATCGTTGTTATAAGAATCAAAACTTTTCTGTTAGAAATTGTAGATTTTTCTCAGTAAAACTAGCTTACAAGCCACATAAACACTTAACGTTATTATATATTAAAATCAATGCCTGTATCATTGAAGAAGAAGGAGAAGATGAAAAAAAGATATTTTGCTTCCCACATTTGTTGTCACGTTAAAGCAACCAAAAAAGTACAAAAAAAGAGGGATTCAGTTCATTGAAATTCAAATATTACACATACGTAAGATAATAGATATAGATGTTAGTGAAAGTGTTTAGCTGCATGCCTGTTATGTGGTGAGGACAGTGGTCAGGATCCATTCATTTGGACGGCCTCTGTGTCAGCTGATGGAGGAATCCAAACAGTGTGTTGACTACACTGATGACCTCTATCGACAAGGAATATGGACACATTCCACTAAGTAGCAGTTCACAGAAACACCTCTTTGCCGCAACATGCTGTGGAATACACGACTTTTCAGTCAGAACTATGTCGACTCCTTGCTGTTTGTTTCCCGTCAGCCAGGTATGGTCGCACATTTGCTCAGGAAGTGCAAATGTAAGATTTCTTCCTGCAGCGCTGCATAAAGTGCATCAAAGTACACTCACCGTGTTCCCTCTGACTCTTAATCGGCTCACTGGGCTCATCCACACTATTGTCCAAACAGCTCACATTCCCCGTGATGACTGACTGAACAGTACCAGTGCTAAAGTTCCATTGTTCCTTTTGTAGTTCCTTCGGGATTACAGAGCTCGCTTCTGGCAGTAGAACTGTCACCATGATCAGCTGGTGAAGATTTGTCATGGTATTATGAAGAAAAAGCACTATTAGACCCGCAAAGCTAGATTTTATGAGACCTTTGAAATAAAAAGTAACCCTTTCACCTTTGCATGAACAAAAACCCCTCACATTATCAGGTGAGGTAGCAGAAATGAATACAATTAATACATGCTCCTGTATAAAATTAATTCAAATAATTTTGTGGTTAGAGTACAGACCATATGAAGAAAAACTAATATGTCCTAGTTATAGACACATTTTTGCATGCATGCTATATTTCCTACACACAGACTGCTGCTCAGGTGTAGGATGCCATGGATTTACTTCGTGCATCTTCTGCCCAAGCTACAGCTTTTATTGATTTCTAGAGTTGTTTAGTTTAGCTGCTAGGATGTCAGGGGTCAGATTGAAATGATCCATGGGGCAGTTCCCAGCCCAAGACTCATTTTTCACATGTACGCTCTATGAGGACCCTTTCATAAAGAACCAGAACCGGAAAAAAAACTTCACACACCAAACCAAGACAGACAACTGCCCCAAATTTCACCAGTATCATCTGAGTTTCAGAGACAAATATGTTATACAATATAGTAAAGGAATGCTACTGCCGCTGTGGCATAAATATTACCTTTGATTATCCTAGGATATGACACCATTTTGTTCGTTCTTTTGTCTGCATGATTTTAGGTATAATGAGGACACTTTTATTGTTTAAACTCTGGGGAAAAAAAGAACTCTATTCCCTCTTCAGCATTTTCATGCTGGTCTGCTACACTGTCCTAAAAAAAAGGTCAGAAGTCTGTAAAGCTGGGCGTCAGCACTTTAACAACATACAGTACACACGTGCAGAAGCACAAGATTCACAGTAGAGGTGAAGTGTCTTAGCATATATAGTGAAAATAGAGTCCAAAGCACCTTTAAAAAATATTAGATTTCAAAGTTTATTGTAATATGTGTATGACCACTTATGACTGGAAAAAGTATACCTTACAATATTGCATTGCATTAACTATTCTGCTGCTAGTGACCCTTTCATCCAGTGTGTCCATTATATAACAAGGTCTATGCAAAGGCCATACAACAAAAGCACACGTCAACAGAGGGCTCTTCAAAGTGCTAACATGATTAGATTTGTTTATCTAGGCCCTGGCAGGTTAGATGTCCAGCAGTTCTCCTGCTTTGTGGTGTGTCACTGTCAAATTACATTTATAAATAGATTTTTGTCTCAATGCTGGCACCACCCCATCATCCTTGAGTTCTAGCTGGAATCTGCCATCTGTCTAAAACTATTAGGGAGAAATTATATAAGTGAATTGTGTTGAAATTAATGAAACTAGCTGGCATTTGAAATCAGAAGAAGAATTGTGGGGACGCAACACTGATGTAGCTTGTGCAAACTATGTAGAATACATAAAGTTAATTGTATTATTAGTTAAGCCAAGCTATTCAAGCCTCAAGTTAGGTGTTATCAAATATCCTTTCTTTATAAAGTTACTATTAAAACATAATAAATTTAAATACAGTTTTAAAATAGCAGTTACTGAAAGCCAGAGATGATAATGAATTGATTTCGTGCTAACTACAACATGCTGGTGGAGCCTGCGCCTGTTCACCTTGCCTGTTTCATTAAACCAGACAAAGCAGGAGTTCATCTCTTGAGGTTTTGCTTGCTAAAGGAGATTTTGAAACTTTTTCACACAACTCCAATTTCTCTGTATCACACATGTTGGTTACTGATCACATGGGAGTGAAAGTAGAGCCAGTGGCAGTTTTTACATCACTTTCCTGTCGAAGATCAGGGGTTTAAGACCAGGAAACAAAGACAGCTCAGCGTTCAACACCATAATACCAGACATCCTCACCACCAAACTGGACCACCTTTAGGCCCCCCCGCCACCTGCTCCTGTATCAAAGACTTCCTCACAGTCCAAATCAGCCCCCACTGTCACTCAGCACCAGATCCCCATGGCGCTGCTTTCTCAGCCCCCTACTTTACACCCAGTACACATATGACTGTACACCAACCCACCCAATCAACGTCATTGCCAAGTATGCCGATAACACCATTGTGGTTGGGCTTATCTCTGATGGAGATGAGACAGAGTTAGAGAACTTGTCCTGCTGGTGCTCAGAAAACTCCCAGAAGCAGAATGTCTTTGAAACAAAAAGAAAGCTTTATTTAATAGAGACAGTAGAGACCGACAGGAAAGCAGAGGGGAAGACATGCGGTCTTTCCGCGACATGTGGAAAGACAAGGGCCACGGGACACATTCAAACCCAGCCTGGCCGCTCTCCGCCATGCGGCATATGGCTACCTGCTAATATCACTGAACTAAACCAACGCCCGCACTTTGCCTTTCAATTGTTTGGTACATATTCCTCTAGTTTGCATATATTCTATTTAAATTGCATTGTAGTAAGGACACGGCAGATCCGTCCACGCATTCAAATTCAAATATTATTCACGCATAATCATACACAGTACAACATGTAGTGAAATGCTTTTTGCTGTTCAATGCCCAACCATTTAACCACAATAAAGACATTTACAAATGTATATATTTGTACTGTTCTCATACCAGGTGCAGATGTTTCCCGTCAGAATGCTCTCGATGGTGCAGGAGTAGAAGTTCTTAAACACCGTCAGCAGTAGATAGATGTCTCTAAGTCTTCTGAGGAAGAAGAGATGCTGACGGTCTTTCTTGACCAGGGTGTTGATGTGTCATGACCATGACAGGTCCTGAGTGACGTGTACACCCAGGTACCGGAAGCTGTTTACTCTCTCCACTGGTGCGCCACTGATGATCCGGGGCATGTAATTCCTCACCTGCTTTGTACTGAAGTCCACGATGCTTTCAGCATCTTTTATTAAGCTCCTGTTGCTGTGTTAACAATGGCTGCAGCTTTTCAGCTGCCGGCCGAACATACACACCAACAACACAACACACAGGACCCAGTACTGTTTTAAGCAGGGGCGGTGTGATGAGCTGATGTAGCTCTGGTGTAGCCCTCTCCTGCAGTCATGCCACAACTACGTCTGCACAATCCAGACACAGGGGCTGACTTTACAGCTTACCCTGCTGCAGCCATTGTTAATGGGATGCAGATCCAAACAACAAAATCTTGACCCCATATGGATTCCAATGACTCTGAGACAAGCGGACCTAATCCTGCTTCCAGAGACAATACCCAAACTGTGGTTCTAAGATAAGAGTAATAAAAAGTATTGATACATGTAAAAAGCTTTAGAACCAAACTCTGTTTGAAATGAAAGGAGAGTGATTGCCTTTACTTTGATATATTTCAATTGATGTCCATTTTTAGGTTTTGTTAGACAAAAAAAAAATCTAGTGGATAAAGGTTTTTGTGATTAAAATGAGCAGAAAATTAACTTTTTGTCTTATTTATGCATTTTTGTTTTGCAAGGCAGTAGTCATCAAAAGACACTGACATTTATTATTTCCTTTTACATATTGTTCACCCAAAAACTCCATTAGTAGTTATCAGTCATGCCCACAAAGAAGCATTAGTCAGGTTTTGGGCCCAGCTGTCATGGAAAGGTCAGGAGATTTGTCTCTTCCTCGAGTGTATTTTCTCTTCTATGGTTTCAGAGGAACAGTGAGCAGTGATGTTAAAGCCAGGCTGCAGCCTCCACTCCATCATGGCAGACATCTCAATCTGTTTCCACTGTTAGTCTTTTTTACCGCGTTTACAGCAGCACAGGTTTTCAATACTGATCAGTCACTGCTCCTTTCGCCTTCATTCATCACTACCTACTTCCTGCTATTTTTTTCTTTTCTCCTCATCCTTTTCTCTTTCACCTGTACAGTCACCTGGCTTCACTCCATGTTTTCCCACCTCATCTTGCAATGCCTCTTCCTCTCTCCAAAAGCAGAGAAGTCTATCTATCTCTGCCTCAGATTTTCTATTACCTCCTTTAGCCTTCTTCTTTTTCTTCTTCCCCACTTCCCTTTCTTCCCCCGCCTTCCACCATTTTCATCATTTGTAGAAGGGCTGAGTGCCGCCGGATGCTGGTAATCTGGTGCTGTGATTGCATAGGGCATGCATGAATGATACCGAACCTTACTCCCAATATCCTCTTGCTTTGAGTCATGAGTTTAATCATTACTAATGGAGGGTGATGAATACCTGAGACCAGCTGAGTATTTCATGATTTGCTCTATGATGGAATAACAAGGGCTTCCAAGAGGACTTCTCCTGCTCCTTGTTTTTGCTGTTGATGACCACAGCAATGGGCTCAATGCACAATCTAAATGCTGGTTGCTGTATTGCTTTACTTTACAAGTAACAAAATATCTTTTTACAGCTCTGTTATAGTGTGGTATAAACCTTTATTACTGCTCATAAAGTAGGGCATCATGTTGAGGTTGTGAAACTGAGACAGGAGGTTTGGCGTGAAAGAGCTGCATATTTGAGTATTCTGAATCCACTACATAGTATACCCCTGTCCTTTTCAATGTATTAGTGTGCGCTGGCAAAAATAAGCAAACATTTGCGTTTACGACTTCTCCCAAAGCTGCTAGAAAGAAGGTGTTCCAGTTAAATAGAAGATGAAATTGGAAATGTGGGTTGTAGTCACCCTACTTAGAAATATAATATAAACGTTCAGTTTTCTTAAGCAAGATTACTTGGAGAGAAGCATCTCATTTGAACGAAGCATTGTTTTTAGATCAAAAATTAGTGATTAACCTGGGTAGTAATCATTCTACACTGAGATTAAAGTGTCTACAGATGCAAGTCATTTTTTGGCCTTTTCCAAAATATAGGGTTAGGCAAGGGTCAGCATCTATGATGTCTTGGACCTGAGAGAGTTACATCCGTGTTAGAAGTGGGTTTACACTACTGTACAAAAAGAAAAAAAGAAAGAGCCCATTATCATTAAAAATGTGTTAAGGAAAGCACTGCCCTACAAAGAAATACTGTGACATGTATCAAGATTGCATCTAGGAATAACACCTCAGAGGGACCACACTGGAATGGGTACCAATATGTTGTGGTAAAGTGAGAATAGAGCATAAAAGCAGAAAATGTCCCTACCCTCACCTATGGTCAGGAGCGCTGGGTACTGACCAAAAGAATGATGATACTAGTTACAGAAATTAGTTTCCTTCTAAGAGTTGCTGGACTGAGATAGCATGAGCAAGTCGGTCATTTGAGAGGAGAGTTGGAGTAGAGCCACTGCTCCTCCACATCCAAAGGAGCCAGTTGAGGTGATTCTTTGTATCTGATTGAGATGCCTCCTGGACACCTTCTATATTTTGGGTATATCCTATCAGCAGGAGGCCCCAGGACAGGCCCAGCACTTGCCAGAGACAATACATCTCTCAGCTGGCGTGGGAGCAACTTGGTGTCACTCCAGGTGAGCTACAAGAGGTGAGGAAAATGTGGGCTTTTCTGCTCAGACTGCTTCTCCAGTGACCCAAACCCAGATAAGTAGAAAATGGATAGATGGGTGAGACTGTCCAAATCTTACAGGCAGCTACAGCAAGCATCTGACAGAGGTTCCCTTTTCCCCCAGTTGGACTGAGAATGATTACTAATGTAATTCAATGAAATATTAAAAGTACAAGGCTGCTGGATAAGGATTAGATGGAAACCAACTCTGACAAGGGGATATGTGGCTCACCTCACTTTGCTGTTTCATGCAAGAAATAAACTATGACAGAGAGGTGTACAGTCATACTGTCACTTCTGTACACTGTTGTCCTTACACTCGCACATTTCCACAAAACAGAGCAGGACACATGTTGGATTTACATGTAAAACAGTACAAGAGGCAGTCCTTTATAACTATTATATCGAGACTAAATCAACACCTTTAAACAGCCTGATTTTAAACACATCTTTGCTTCAGATTTTTTTTACATTTTGTAGACCAACAAAAGAGAAGCAGAAGGTTGAAGTCTGTGTCCTGAGCAATGTGTTTTCAATATTTTGATGCATTGTGCAATGCTGATCACTGTTGCTATTTCGACTGGTTGCGTGTGTGTCTTATTTGTAAGGTTTTACAACAAGAGTTTAGTGAATTTATTTTGAAAAATTAGGTTTGGTGCTTCGAGATTTCAGAAAAAAAGGGCAGAAGATTAAAAAAAAGCGTCTGAACAACTGTAAGTAATTTACCGCACCACACACTGGGGCCGTTTGAGCCGCTGGCTTTGAGTGCAGAATCTCTTCAACACATTCCCATTTGTGTTGCAATCTTTCAAGTGAGATCATGCTTTTAAACAAGCTGCACATGGCGACGTGTTTCCTATTTTTAGTTCCAAAGATACATGCAATGCTTCCCAAACCCTGACTTGCCCATCCACTCCAAAATCATTAGAGTAAATGTCAATCTCCATCAGCTGTTTAGCCCCAATGGGGTCAGTGTCCTCCTCAGTTATGCTAATTACCTCTAACACTGCACTTAGCTTCTGTGAGCGGAATCATTAGCCACTGCCATTGTGGGTGTTTAATTCTTTCATTATTGAGCCGTATGACATAATTTTACATATAATTGTAATGGTATGTCAATGGAATTCAACTGAGGGAGCACGTTTTTGGGATGGATTAAGAACCCCGTGGCCCACTTACAAACTGAAGCCTATCATAGCTCTTATAGGTCAGGAAGTGGGGTACTCCCTGGATAGAGATAACACAGCAATTGACAACCGTCCACACTCACATGCCATCAATTTAGAATCACCAATTAAGTTTACTCCATTCATGTCTTTGAACTGTGGAAGCTGGAGTCCTTGGAGAGAATCCATGCACACTGGGAGAACATCCTATAACCAAATTAGGTATTAGTGATCAGCTAGGTACAAGTCTGAACGTATGTGTAGGGGCTATCAGCCCCACTATGTAGGGGGAAGGCACAGGTTGCCCTGAGCAACTGACCGTTGTACCTACAACTGTAAGAATGTTTTCACCTATCTGGCTGTTGCAGGTATGGAAGAAGCGCTCCAGGGTTTAAGTGAGAGACAGAGTTGTCAAATAGCTGTGTGTCAGTGTGCCTCTGAGCTTCTGCACCTTATTCTTCTAAACAATCGGTGTTGCTACTCAGACAATATCGCGTCATACGCGTCTTCCTTCCTTGTCTTCCTTCTTTCACCCCAACTGGTCGCAGCAGATGGCCCCGCCCCTCCCTGAGCCTGGTTCTGCCGGAGGTTTCTTCCTGTTAAAAGGGAGTTTTTCCTTCCCACTGTCGCCAAAGTGCTTGCTCATAGGGGGTCATATGATTGTTGGGTTTTTCACTGTATGTATTATTGTAGGGTCTAACTTACAATGTAAAGCGCCTTGAGGCGACTGTTGTTGTGATTTGGCGCTATATAAATAAAATTGAATTGAATTGAATACGCACTGATAAGGAGAAGTCAAAACCAGAAGCCAAGACAAAGTTCTTTTCACAAACTTAAGTTTTCAAACAGTTGCAACATCTCTCTCTGTGTGTGTCAGTATGTCTGCATGATTCTGTGCGGGGATATCATAAAAATGTCATGAAAAAACGGCACCATCGTACACTCGTGTCTTCAACCCAACGGCTGCAGCGCAACTCGCCAAGTTACAAAAATCAGGAGGCGCACGACCAGCCAACTCACCACAAAGATTGTGTCTTGCAGTGCACATAAAAACTGCCTTAGACAGCTACCTCTTCTTTCTTTAGCCCCACACACCCACCCAGAGTGCGCACTTTTGTACCTCAGATTTTACCTGCAAAATTGTCTTATAGTTGCTTGGGTCATTTTCTGTAAGTTCCTCCCTTTGGAGATCAGCAAAGTGACCCTGCTCCTCTGTCACATAAACCCTCTGCATGTCTTTCACTGCATCCACGAGCCTCCTCTTAGGTCTTAATCTCGGCATTCCTGGCAGTTTCAGGAAAAAAATCCAAGATTTCTTTATTTATGAATAAAAACCGTTGTAGATTACTCACTTTACTTACTCTGAGAGGTAAAGCTGACAGAGAAAAAACAACTGCTGTTTGCATGATTTGCAGTTTGCAGATATATAAATATATCTTCGATGTCACATCTGCATTGTGGAGCAGACTGTTGTGGTAACTATAAGAAATGCAGCCCTTATACACTCGCTCTGTGTAACTGCTGTGATAACTGTTAAACCAAAGTTGATATGATGGCATAACCCTTTACACGAATGTGTACAGAGCAACAAATAGAGCTGTTGTGTCTTTGCCTGCGGCTCCAGCATCAAATAATTCCTCACTGCTGTGCAGTTTATCTGAGATGAACATCTTGATATTCTCTCCCTCTGCCGTTTTCCCTCATTTCAGTTTCCTCCTCCCTAAAGACTCTTCAGCTCGGTGATTAGCGGCTTAAAAATATACCATTGTGTGAACTTTCCTCCTTTTTTTTTTTTTTTTTTTTTTCAGCACTCAAAC
>VURO01002518.1:0-14083 GCA_015108175.1 Pelvicachromis taeniatus
CCGGGCGCCGGATTGGTGGCTGCCCACTGCTTCACTGAGTGAATAGGTTAAATGCAGAGACTAATTTCCTACGGGATCAATAAAGTATACATTATTATTATTATTATTATTAAGTGACTTATATATCATGTTTAACCTGAGTAGCGAAAGACAGCGGTGGGTTTGAAAACGTTTTGCCGGGAGTCCGGTGTTCTCACCGGCTATACTTACCCTTGAACCCCGGCTAGCTATCGAGCTTTTGGGTAACAGACGTCTCGAAAACGTCAGAGCGCTTTTGAAAATATGTGTATAACTGAGCAGATATTTGAGGTTTACACAGCTACATTCTCGCCTGAAAATATGTTAAATGTTTATTTTGTGACCCAGAAAGAATAATAAGAGTAATATTAAAACTAACTAGCCACAGCCATTGATGAAAACTGAGCAGGGCCGCGCTATGAATTCTGGGACACAGCTTCTTCTTCTTCTTTGGGGTTTAACGGCAGCTGGCATCCTTGTACATGCAGTGCTGTCATCTTCTGTTTCAGTATGTTATTACACTCTTAAATCCTACTACTTATTCCTGCATCTTTTGGGATCTTACAAAGCTTCAAACGACAATTTTGATAGTCGATGTAATCGTGACTAGTCGACTGGTCACATTGTTTTTGTAACAGTGCTTTGATCTCACTTAGTTTTAGTATGTCTGTTTCACACTTTATTCACACTTAAACCAGCCTGGTGTAGCTTGGAAGGTAGGATCATTCAGCTTTAACTATATTGCCACAGGCGGGAAACTTGACCCCAGAGTGGGGGAGAATTCCCCAGCTGGAGAATTCTTCTGTTTGTCTTTGAGGATGGGGGGAGGAGGCAAAAAAGCAGTAGAAGAAATAAAGGTGTTGTTACTGCTACTACAATGTCTGCAGGCTTTGTTAATTACAATTCCACAACAAGTATAAAAAAAAATGTTTAAAAATGTTTTTTTTGATGGAGGGACTGCTGAATAACCGCCCAGCCGCACTGTGGCTGTTACATTTTTATTTTTCTATACAAACTGAGCCTCTGTCTCCACTTGTTGGTGATTTAGCCTTGCCTGGTGACCGTTCTGTGTAATTGTTGACTTGTGTTTATGTTCTACTTGATTGGATCGTTGTTACTGCAGCAGTACAAGATAACATAAGAGCGGTGGACTGACTGAAAAGGTCACCGCTTCCTCGCAGCTGAGCAGTTATAGGTCACCGTTTGCATGCAATTAAATGGGCGAGCGCGCCTGCGATTAAAGGTGGACGAGAAGATGAGTTTCGGTGTTGTTCTTCTTCTTTTGCCGCTCAGGTGTCATGGCAGAGCGAGTGCTGGTGGTTGGTGGCGGTGGGCGGGAGCACGCGCTGGCGTGGAAGCTGGCCCAGTCGCCACATGTTCAGCAGGTCCTGGTTGCCCCCGGTAACGCGGGCACAGCCGGCTGTGGCAAAATCAGCAACTCGGGTAAGTGGGATGTGTTTTAGATATTAATACTTGATACTTCCTGAAGATCAGGCATCCCTCCGAGACACAAGCTGTCACTCGATTTTAAAAGGTCTTGCTGGTGGAAAGCGCTGCACCTGTTACTCGTTTTCCTACCAAAATGAAAAGAAATGAGGGATGACTCAAGACTTTTGCACATCACATTAAACCAGCAGCTGCAAAGCATCAATCCTGTAAACTGAAGGAGAGGTAGATGCACAGATTTCACACTAAAGCTGCCGCGTTCTTGCACTTTGCTAACATTTTAAGTTTCCAAACTTACAGATGGACTTTGTTACGTTTCGTATCCTTCATCATTAGCGTTACTCCACCAAGAGCTTTAATAACGATCGCACAAACTTTTACGGCACCTCTGTTTAAGGTGACGACGAGGACGCTCGCACAGATATGTGTTAATTAATGCACTGATTGAGTTAATGAGATAATTAGCCTAATGGGATATGCTCGGTATGCCATGGTGATTACACCGTCAAGCAGCTGAAGACTGAATGATGTGCTCACGCTCTGTGCAGAGGTATCGGTGAGCAACCACACCATCCTGGCTCAGTTCTGCAAGGATCACCATGTGGGGCTGGTCGTGGTCGGACCCGAAGTCCCACTGGCAGCAGGTAAATGCCGGCCGTCTATTTAACCTTGTGTGGTAGGTATGATTTTTATATTACACTCACCTGTTGCTCCTCTTTCAGGTATTGTGGACGACCTGACGGCCGCAGGAGTTCCATGTTTCGGTCCTTCAGCCAAAGCAGCTCAGCTGGAGGCCAGTAAGAGCTTCTCCAAGGCCTTCATGGAGCGTCACGGCATCCCCACAGCTCGCTACGGCTCCTTCACCGACCCCCAGCAGGCCTGTGACTACATCCGCACGTCAGTACTATAGAAGGATATGTGAGGCATACAGGGATACTTCATTAAAGTCACAGTTCTGGTTTTGGACAGCTGAAAACTGCTTTGTTTAGCTTAATCGATGAAGTAGTTAGGATGGAGATGGGGTTTTCTGTTTACGGTAAAAAAAAAAACTGTTTATGTCTGCAAAGTTTTGTTTTTAGAGCCGTGAAACGCATAAAAACCGGCACAGTGAAAGAAAATGCAAGTTTCCTTCCTCAGATGGCTTCATGAGTTAACGATCTAAGAAGTAATGACCGCCTTTCCGATGAGAGAAGCCGCACGGAGCGATCCGGCATAAACAGATTTGTTACTTTTATCGACAAAGGGGAGGGTAAAAGGGGAAAAAATGTCTCGCGCTCGCTGAGAGTCGTTTCTCTGGTCATGTGAAGCATCTTGGGCAGAACAACAGCTGCCATATTCTGACAGCCTTCATCCATACGGATCGCAAACCCATTCCCCAACAGCAGCGCGCACTGCAAATGTTAAATGGTGCACAAAAAAAAGCATTTTATGCTCGGTATCAGCATATGTTCAGTGTGTGTGTCTGTGGGGGGAGAAAAAAGATTCCTGTTGCACATTACTCAGGTTTATTTCTCTCTTTTTGATTCTCCAGGGCCGACTTTCCTGCACTGGTGGTGAAGGCCAGCGGTCTGGCTGCGGGGAAGGGAGTGATTGTGGCGCGAGATCAGGACGAGGCCTGTCAGGCCGTGATGGACATTATGAAGGTATGAGACTATTAAGCAGCACTGCAGCTCCTCATTAATCCCTGGCCTGATGTTATAGCAAGGAGGGGAAATGGGCAGCGGTATTTGGCTAAAGTTTTTAATTGAAAATAGATAAATGAGTGTTGTAAAAGCAGTCCTCCTAGACCAGTGATGTATGTAATGTGCTTGGTGCTAATTTCCCAGCACATTTCTGGGCTACTTAAAGCTGCTGTAATCATTATTTTTATATGAATATTGGACCAAACTGCTGTGTGTGTATGAAAAGGGTGGGAATAGGCTCCAACTCTGCCCTTCCTCTTAATTTCACCTTTATGTTGTGGTTTAATTGGCTATGCTGTTATGGTGCATGCCTCAGTCTTTTTGATGTCTTCACATTCAGATTTTACACCATTTTCAGACAACAGACCTTATTTTATGTTTCTTTTTGAAAAGAGCAGAGATCAGTAGGTCTCAAAACTGAGCTTATTTTAGTTTTTTTTTTGTGGTCAGCAGGGGGCGACTCTTCCATCTGATTGTATAGAAGCGTCTGGTTAAAAACACCAGCAGCCAATAACGTGTAAGGATTTCACCAGAATCAGAATTAAACTTTTCTCCGTACCCAGTTCACTAGCAAAACAAACGAACTACATTATTGAGAGTTTTTTACTGTTAGTATGAGGAATGTTGGAGGAATTTATCCAACTCTTTGTGAAATAAAATACAGAAATACCTGAGTACACATAAAACTGTTAGTTTGTGAAATTCCCATTTTAAAGTGTGGAGTTTGGCATCGGGGCGGTAACCATCTGTAGCCAGAGGCGGCCGTGTTTGGGCGAGAGGGTAAAGTGCTATTCCAGTTAGCGTTGCGCATCAATACAGCGTACCAGTGCAGACAGAGATGACTGCTCATTAGTGTTAACTTCATTTAGAAGATTTATTAATCGAAAACAAAAAAAGCTGAAATTCCGACCTGTTCGTGAACGCAGCGCTAAAGTCGGCTTCACCAAGTATTCAAACACGTTCCAGGTCGAAGTCTGCTTTGATCAGCCGCATCGTGTTTCCTGTTGTGAGCGTTCAGAGGTGCTGCAGTGACGTGAATTATAACGTGCTACTTTTTTCTCTTTCTTTGACCAAAGTTATGCCACAAACATGTTGCTCATCCTCTGCTACACAGCTGTCTGAGCTGTTGCCATTATTTTTGTGTGCTAAACAAATCCTGCAGTGAATTATATTTCTGTAGGCAGCTCCTCATTTTTCTAGACTTTGGTGAGCCTTGTTTGTGCAAAGCTGCATCTCTGCTCTGTATCCTCCCAAAGAAATGGAAGTGCAGAAGCCTTTAAACGCCTTTCTTCTTCTTCTTCTTCTCTCAGACGGTTTCCCTTTAAAGCTGCACAGCAGCCTCAGGTGCCAAGTCGCCTGGTTAGTCAGTAGAATAATCGCTGGTGCAGTCTCAGAAGTTGTTTTTTGTTGTTGTTGTTGTTGTTTGTTTGGTTTTTCTTACCGATATATTGAGCTGTTGAAGAATTTTGGGGAGGTAATTGGATCTTCCAGTGTCAACAGTTTGCTGTGTTTACTGTGCGCTCAAGGACAGAGCCTTTGGATCTGCGGGGGAGACGGTGGTGGTGGAGGAGCTTCTGGAGGGAGAGGAAGTATCTGTGAGTGCAGTAGTTTAAGTTAAAGTGTGAGCAAACTTTGCTTTAAGTCTGATTTAGTTTAAGTCTGGTTTTCCATCAGAACTAGCAAACTGCTTATCCCGCGTGCTCTGGTTTTGTAGTGCCTGTGTTTCAGCGACGGCCACTCGGTGTCAGCGATGCCCCCCGCGCAGGATCACAAGCGGCTGCAGGACGGTGACCTGGGCCCAAACACAGGCGGCATGGGAGCCTACTGCCCCACCCCACAGGTAACGTTAACCACAATCCTGCTGCACCACCAGGTTTCTGCTGTCCTTTAGTCTTTAATAGTTGAGCTGCTTTCTGTCACTGTGGCACAGGTGAGTCAGGAGCTGCTGCAGCAGATCACAGAGACTGTTCTGCAGAGGACCGTGGACGGGATGCGAGATGAGGGAACACCCTATGTGGGTGAGTACAGTCTGTATTCGCTGTTTGCTGCAACAGCCTGCTTTTATTTCCACTTATCGTTTCTGCTCTCGTCTTTCAGGCGTGCTGTACGCAGGCCTGATGCTGACGGCGCAGGGCCCGAAGGTGCTAGAGTTCAACTGTCGCTTTGGAGACCCCGAGTGTCAGGTGTGCATTTGGCAGGCAGACGTCCACCTTTGCATCTCCTCTCTGTGAAACGTCGCTCTCTGCCCTTGCCGTTTTCCTCCAGGTGCTGCTGCCGCTGTTGCAGAGCGACCTGTATGAAGTCATCATGAACACCATGAATGACAAGCTGGTCTCCAACGCCCCCGTGTGGCACCAGGACAGCTCTGCAGTCACTGTGGTCATGGCCAGCGGCGGTTACCCCGGCTCCTACAAGAAAGGAGTCGAAATCACAGGTACAGGAAATCTGTGATTTCAGCAGAAAGGAGTTTTGTTTAAACTCGTCTGTGCTGAGCGATGACGATGGTCGAGTGTGGCTTCGCTTTTTCTGTGAGCGTCTCAGTCTGTGCATGTGCAAAACTGTACTTTCTTTTTCCTTCATGTTAATGTTTCAGTATGTGGATCTGTAGATGTGATAATTCTGTCATCCAAAACAAAAAGATACATTTTAATGAAAAACAAGAGTTATAAATATAATGCAGTGATTAATGCTGGTGCTTTACTGAAAACATTACATCTAGATGAACAAAATCAACTTTTTGTGTGTGTGAGAGTGTGAGAGAGTGTGATGGTGCTTGAAGCAATCCGTGTAACACCTCGGCTCCTCCTCAGGGTTGTCCCTGGTTCAGGACATGGGGCTGCAGATTTTCCATGCCGGCACAGCCTTGAAAGAAGGAGGCGTGGTCTCCAGCGGCGGACGGGTCTTGACCGTCACGGCTGTGAGGTCGTCCCTGGAGACGGCCCTGCAGGCGGCCAATCAGGGCGTGGCGACAGTTGGCTTCCCGGGTGCGGTGTACAGGCGTGACATCGGTCACCGAGCCATCGCTCACCTGAAACAGCACAGGTGTGTGTGTCAGTGTGTGTGTGTGGTTACAAATCCTGTTCTGCTCATTCCTTTGCTGGATATCTTGCATTTGAATAATAAACTGCGTCCTTGTTCTTCTTTCCGCTCGTATTAATTTGCATCTTCAGCTAATTAAGTTTTGATGTAGCTGATGTAATTCACAGCCGACTGATTTTCAGATTTTCTTTCATTAGCCTCACTGTGATAGCAGCTGTAGACTGTCACAGTTCAGTGAGTGCTGATCAGTTGTCTCTGACAGGGGTCAGACCTATAAGGACAGCGGTGTGGACATTGCTGCCGGAAACAGGCTGGTGGACATGATCAAGCCCCTGGCCAAGGCAACTTCCCGCTCTGGTAATTTTGTTCTTATCTGCAGGAATTGAACACAAAAGCCAGAAAAGCTTTGTTTGCACACAGCGTACGCGCTTGTAACTGTGATTGAATGTCAAACTCACAACGTCAGGGGGAAATTGCCATTTTGTAAACCTCATTTTATTTTCTTCTTCTTCTGCTGATGCAAACCTTTTTTTTTTTCTAATTAGAAAACGCATTTTCCTGCATTTTCAGTAATTGTGGTCATTAAATGCTGTGATTTCTGTTACGTCTGTTTTGTTCAGATAAAGCAGCCGTTGTCTAAACAACAAACTAGAACGAATGACACACTTGTTTTTCTGCCGTTGCCAGGATGTAATGCAGAACTCGGGGGCTTCGCTGGGCTCTTTGACCTGAAGGCGGCTGGATTTGTGGACCCGATCCTCGTGTCTGGAACAGACGGAGTTGGGACTAAACTTAAGGTGGGGTTTCACTCCTTTTAAGGAGAATAAAGTTAGTCACCTGTAAACCTTGCAGTGTTTGAATTTTCTTTTACTTTTTTTTTTTTTTTATCATCAGATCGCCCAGGCGTGCGGGCAGCATGGCAGTCTGGGTCAGGACCTGGTGGCCATGTGTGTGAACGATGTGCTGGCCCAGGGCGCCGAGCCCCTCTTCTTCCTCGACTACTTCTCCTGTGGTAACCTGGACGTAGACGTGGCCGCCTCGGTGGTCGGAGGCATCGCTAAGGCCTGCGAGATGGCCGGCTGTGCGCTGCTGGGTGAGAAATGAGATGTACCGTTTGAGGATTAAGGTAGATCTGGTCTTGATGTTTTGTTGATTTCATCTTATCTGCTTCTGCATGCAGGTGGTGAGACGGCTGAAATGCCGGGGGTCTATCCTCCAGGAGAGTACGACCTGGCCGGGTTCTGCGTCGGTGCAGTGGAACGAGGAGCCCTGCTGCCCAGGCTGGGGGATATCTCAGAGGGGGACGTGCTGATTGGAGTGGCCTCCTCTGGGGTTCACAGCAACGGCTTCAGTCTGGTCCGTAAAGTCCTGGAGACGGTAAAGCTCGGCTACAGCTCCCGTGCTCCGTTCAGCGAGTCAGGACAGACTGTTGGTGAGTCAAAGAGATGAAGTGTGTCTTTGCTCCAGGTTACCCTCAACAGTTGAACTCAATTGTTTGTAATTGTGATTCCAGGGGAGGTTCTGCTGACTCCAACAAAAATCTACAGCCGCCTGCTCCTCCCGATCCTGCGAAGCGGCGCTGTCAAAGCCTACGCTCACATCACAGGCGGGGGACTCCTGGAGAACATCCCACGGGTGCTGCCACAGGAGCTGGCTGTGGATTTAGGTGAGACGAAAGCACAAATGCAAAGGTAGCTGCATTTGGGAAGAGGAAGAATAAGAGTGTATAAACATATTTAACAGAAGTGTTTTTATATTGAGCACAGTTGCAGCACCTCCTCATTATTTCCACTCTGTTTATACAGACGCCTCTCGGTGGAGCATCCCCCCAGTGTTCTCCTGGCTCCACAAGGAAGGAGGTCTGAGCGAGGAGGAGATGGCCCGCACCTTCAACTGCGGCCTGGGAGCGGTGCTGGTGGTCGCCCCCGTGGACGCTCAGAGGGTCCTGAGCCAGCTTCGAGCCCACGAGGAGGCCTGGATTGTCGGTTCGCTGGCCCACAAGCAGCCTGGTGAGACGGTGAAATGCTGCTGCTTTAAAAACGGGCTGGCGGGACAGAGAGGCTAAAAATGAACTTTGTGTTCACGTAGGGGCCGAACCTGTGGTGGTCCGCAACCTCAAACACAGCCTGCTCAATGCGGGACAGGCCTCCAGCAAAGAGGTGGCAGGTGAGGCGAATGGGGGTTGCCACGACAACAGCGTGGTTCCACAAAAGAAGACAAAAGTCGGGGTTCTCATCTCTGGCACAGGTGGGTTTCTAATAATGGTGTGTGTGTGTGTTGGGTTTGTTTGTTTTTTTGTGCCCAGTGCAGATTTTCTGTGCATGACGGCCTGTCAGCAGTGTGCGATTGCACTCGCGCGCAGCTTAGAGGGAGCAGTGCTTCTGACTAGTTGTTTTAAATGTGTGTGGCTGGAGAGGTCGCACATGTAGTGTGCAAACAAGCAAAAGAGAAAAGCTGTAGTATCCTCGTACGTCTGCCCCTTCAGACTACAGATAGGAAGGATCATATGTTTTAAACGTCTGTGTCTAAACATAAATAACTATTCTGTTCTCCCAGGCACAAACCTGCAGGCCCTCATAGAGCAGGCCAAGCGTCCGTGCAGCTCAGCTGAGATTGTGGTGGTCATTTCGAACAGACCGGGTGTTCAGGGCCTCAAAAGGGCATCGCTGGCTGGCATCCAGACACGGGTAACAATCAGAAGTAGCTTTTTACATAATATGATAACGCCCACTTCTTCGAGTGGGCTTTTACAGATTTCAAAGGTCTGGATAAGCTTGCTGATGTGAGGTTGGAGTTAAACAAATGAATAAATCCACTTTAAGCAGTGGTCTAATCCATGTGTGCATACTTTCTGGGGAAAAACCTGCCTGTGTCTGGCTCTGAAAAGGTGGTGGACCACAAACTGTACGGCAGCCGCGCAGAGTTCGATGGCACCATTGATCGCGTGCTGGGAGAATTTGGGGTGGAGCTGGTGTGTCTGGCCGGGTTCATGAGGATCCTCACGGGAAACTTTGTGAAGAAATGGAACGGTAGGCTCCCTGAAGCGCTGATATCTGTTCTTCTGTGAGATATCACAGAGGTGTCGGAGTCAGTTTTCTTACAGTTTCAGTGCGTTTGTTGTCACAGGGAAGCTGCTGAACATCCATCCATCTCTGCTGCCGTCGTTCAAGGGTGTGAACGCCCAGAAACAGGCTCTGCAGGCTGGTGTGAGGGTCAGCGGCTGCACGGTCCACTTTGTTGCGGTAAGTAGGAGCTTGTGTTTAGTTCAGATGTGAAACCCAAAGAAGCAGCGTGAGAGGAGATGTTAAAATGTTGCTGTGGCTTCTGTACTTGATCAGGAGGAGGTGGATGCAGGAGCCATTGTCGTGCAGGAGGCGGTGCCTGTGCTGGGTAATGACACAGAGGATAGTCTGTCTGAGAGAATCAGAGAGGCCGAGCACCGAGCCTTCCCCGTAGCTCTGGAGCTGGTGGCGAGCGGCGCCGTGAGCCTCGGAGAGGACGGACACATCATCTGGAAGTCTGACTCAAGATAACTCTTGTAATGTCCTCCAGACTGACGTACTGCTTTTGTCCTCTCCTCATTTGAGTGTTTTGTTTTTTTACATTACCGCAATTTAGGGCCACCAGACCTGTTTACATAAACCTACACCCTGTTTTTGTGTAAAAATGAAATGTAACAATAAATTAATTTTTTTTTATTATTATTTTGACCAACCACAGAGTGCTATATGTTGAACTCTATTCAGAATGTTGTTTTTGAGTCCTATCAAATTTTTTAACGCCAGCACATAATCACAGCTGCTGTCATCTGGTTTAATTGATACTTAATATTAAGTGGATATTTCACCGACTGTTAATTCCAACATTTTGACACTATATTCTATTTCAAATTTAAGTCTGATAAAACCTCATGAAGATGCATGAGTCATGCATCCTCTTGTCCCTGGGAAGGATGGAAGACCAGATCAATGTTTCTTCATATGACTGCAAATATTTAGCACGAGAAGCCGCTTTGTTACAGTAGCTGAATGCTTGATTACGAGGTTTTGAATGTTGTCATTGGTGACTGGAATAATAAAATATGTCTCGTTGAATGCAAACAGTCATTGTGAGGATTTCAATCATTTCATTTCACTCCTCGTTGATAGTGGCTGTTTTTTGTCCAGAGTCCCACATGTCCTCCCATGCAGCCAGCACGGATTACAAATACATTCCTTGTAGTTTTCCCATGCTGTTCGTCCTGCAGAGATTCGACATTTGTCCAGATGTCCATGATTTGCTCTTGTTGAATTCTGCCTCAGGGAGTAAAAGAAATGCATCCTGGACAAACATGTCCAAAGAGTTCATGGTTGTTGGTTCCTGTGGAAGCGCAGGACGGACAGCCTCTCGTTTCCAGCTCTCGCAGATAAACACGATTCTCCCTTCAAGCCACTTTGGCCCAGTAGGCAGATAATCTCCTCTGGTTAAGGGAGGAAAAAAGAGAATTTGAGCTTCAATTCCTTCAAATGGCATAACACAATGGATGAAGTCAACTAACCTGGATCGTTCTCAGCAATTGTGATGAGGTAAAACAGCCCTTTATCGGACAGCAGTTGCACCACAGCTGGCAGAAATCTGTCAGTCACCTCTCGCCCTCGCTCCCCTCCAGCCCAGGCGGCCTCGATGCCTGTGCTGCCCACCTGAAACGGAGGCAGAAAACCCACTGAGCACCTGTGGAGGTTAATGCACATGCCTAAACTTCATCAAGCCTGCTGAACTGTGTGAGAAACCTCTTCTGTAGGCGTAACCACGTAAGGAGGGTTGAAGAGGAGTATGTCCACTTTCCCACACAGCTGGGGCAGAAGAGAGTCAGCCTGCAGGAAGAACAACATTCAGCTATGCAGATTGTGAAAACGCCAAACCATAAGAGCAGGTGACAATTACCAGGTCTGTGATCAGCGGCTGCAGGGACACCCTGTTACAGGAAGCAGTCTCTGCTGTGCATTGTGCTGCTGCAGGATTCACATCAGTGCAACTGAAACAAACGCATGCGTACACGACACTGAATACCATGTTCCACATCAGTAAGTCTCATTGGGTGGACATGGCTGCTAAGTACCAGAATGGCTCACATATATAAAGCCGAAGGACCCACCACCGACGCCAGGAATGCAGACACCACTCCTGAGCCACAGCCCACCTCTAAACACACACAAGGGCTGAAAACGGTGAAGAGGACAAATGCAGTTAAAAACTCAGCTTTAAAAAAAAAAAAAAATGTGCGTGTCTAATACTCAAGCTATGGCTAACCTCATCCGCTGTAGCCGGTCTGCATCTTTCTCCAGAGCATCAATCAGGAGGAAGGAGTCCTCCGCCGGCTCGTAAACCTCTCGGAAGTCTCCTCGTCCAGCATGGGAATAAAGCGGCGTGGGGTAGCTCGTACTCATGCTCTCTCCACAGCTCATCAACTACCCACTCCTCCTTCTGCTACCTCACATTAAGGAAGCAAGGTCAGCAGAGCCACGGTTTAATGTTTGAAGCAAATTTGTCCAAACTCGTGCTAAAAGTAATGCTAGCTCAGAGACTACAGCGCCTAGCTAGCACGTTCTCGCTCTACTTCCTTGTATACAACAGCGTCACGGTGACGTCACCCCTAACCAAAATAAACGTCAAATAAAAGATTATTTTAATAATTTATATAGTAAAACAATGTATTGTTCTTTTTTGGACTTATTTGAAACACTTTTAGTTCCAAAACAGGGTCATTTGCATATTGGAACTATTTACAGAAATTACTTTTTTAATCTACTAAAATTAATCTATTGACAAACCAATGTAATATGTTGACAGCAATACATCAATCATTCCTTTCTTTTAGTTAAAAGATAAATAAATAAATAAAATGAGTTAATAAAATTAAAGTGTCTCTCTGTTGAAATGGCCACCGATTTCCCTTTGTACAAAAAGCTAATTTTGTACAAACTACAATTATAGTTTTGGTTTGTTTGTTTTTCTTATTAGCATTTTTTTGTATTAATTATTTTTGGTTTGAGTTTTTGGTTTCAATTCAGTTTAGTTTTCTTCCATCCTGATTTTCTTCCATCCATCTGTCAGTTTATATTTTATTGTTTTAAAATGTTTAGTTTAGTTTTAATTAGTTTCAGTGTTAGTTTTAGTCTCTATAATTATTATATTACAGAGGGCATGTGTCAGAGACAACTAAAAAAGGAAAATTGGAACAGGTATTAAAATACAATTTTGAAAGCTGTTGACTCAGTCAGCTCAGCAGATATCCAGAGTCTCAATAAACACTCATTCCTCAATAGGCAAATTGGTTTTTGGCTTTGTTTTTAACAAATACTAAAACTAAAGATATTTCCTCAATATTTTTGTTTTATTTTAGATATTTTTGCAGGTTCACAAAATCATTTAGTTAGTTGCATGAAGGCCAAAAGATCACAAGCATACACTGCAGATCTCTGGCTTTGTTCCTTGCGCACAGAGATTTCTCCAAATTTTCTGAATCTTTTGATTAAATTATGGTCTGTAGGAAATGTTCAAAGTCTTCACAATTTCTCATATTAGGAACATTTAATGCAGCTTGACGAACCCCATCTTCTGAGAAACTCTGCCTCTCCAAGATGCTCATGTCACTGATCGGTTGCCTATTAATCTATCTGGTTACACAATGTTCCTCCATCTGTTTCTTCTTAGTACAATTTACTTTTCCAACATTTTGTTAGCTATCCCCCTCAATGTTTTGAAGTGTGTTGCTGCCACAGAAGTCCAAATTTTATGTTTTCTATGTTCTATTGAGTAAATATGAGTGTTAGAGATGTGCAAATCATTGCCAAGTTTTTCAGAATTGGGTTTGTAATTTGTAACAGACTGCAACAGTACCGTCACTTGGCCCCCTCTCCATCACCTAATCCCCCAAAACATTCAGTAAACTCATTAACTAATACACACAAATAGTAATACCTCTGAGATCAAATTATAGCTTCTCACCCATCAACAAAACAACTGCCTTTCATGGTTAATACCAGTGAGGTACACCTCATTAGCGAGCTCGCTTGTTTCATCACCACTCCGTTAGGTAGCACGTCTTCACCGTTGAGGCACCGGGCCAATCTGAGGTGTTAAAACAAATATACTGTAATGATGCAACACAAAACAAAAGGACAGGTAAACAACTTTTTTGTAATCGCCTGTATAAACGGAAAGTTTGGATGGTCTGCGCAGACTTTACATGTAATACCGGCTTCTAATCATACCGTGGAGAAAAACGTACTTAAAATCCCTCACAAACCATAATCCTGCACAGTTGGCGGTTATTTTTCAGCACCGCAATAAATGTCACTGTTAGATTACAGTAAAACATTAGCGGTTAGACTTGCCATCTGCCTACAGTGTGCCTAATGACATTTACAAGAGGTTTTTTTTACTGCTCTGTATAGAATACAAGCTTTCCAGTATAATACTATGAGCTGTTTGGTTGCCATAATTTGTTGTTTTAGTGTTCCTGGTCTTATTGGGAGACTTCAATGCTCACGTGGGCAATGACAGCGAGACCTGGAGGGGCGTGATTGGGAGGAACGGCCTCCCGGATCTGAACCCGAGCGGCGCTTTGTTATTGGACTTCTGTGCAAATCACAGTTTGGCCATAATGAACACCATGTTCGAACATAGGAGTGTCCATAAGTGCACGTGGCACCAGGACACTCTAGGCCGCAGGTCGATGATCGATTTTGTAATCGTATCATCAGACCTAAGGCCATATGTTCTGGACACTCGGGTAAAGAGAGGGGCTGAGCTGTCAACTGATCACCACCTGGTGGTGAGTTGGATCAGGTGGAGGGGAGGACGCTGGACAGACCCGGTGCACCTAAACGTACAGTGAGGGTGTGCTGGGAACGCCT
>VURO01002524.1:0-15000 GCA_015108175.1 Pelvicachromis taeniatus
GGAAGTCCTTCCGCGCTGCCTTCTTCTTCTTCTTTTTAAATTTTATTGGCGGTTGGCAAACAACTGAATGGTGCATTACCTCCACCAACTGGTATGGAGTGTGACTGGAATGTTGCTCAAAAAAAAAAGGAAAAGAAAACCATCCGCACTGTCGTCGGTCCTCCCGCGTATCATCACTCGGCCAGCTGTTTCCAATCAGCTGTCATCTACGACAAGCGGCATTTAAGCTGGATGCAGCGACCATCGAAGTGGGATTATTACACTGAACTGGAATTGTCGGCAAGTGAACCTGCTAACTGTGATTTTCTGGTCTTTTACTTCCTCTCGAGGAGAGTCTGGCGAAGAGAAGTTTCGGGGAGCACCACTCGTGCACTGGGCTACCACAGACAAGGAGACACTCGGGAGCAAAGGAGGAGCACAATTGGGAACTGCATTATTTGTGAACTGTTGGAATACGTTTTGGAGCACTGTAAGTAAACGTACTGTCTTTTCACCTCAGTCTAAAAAATGCGCCTGGGTCCTCTTTCCCTCTCACTTCCGTGACAATTCCGTCTGAGAAGCGAATAAGAGCCGGTCTCTTTTAAACACCGGGCCGGCTGAATAATTTTTTGAATAAACGCCGGGGCTACTATTGGAAGATATACGGTATGTTCATTTCTGCACACTCTCTGATTTCATTTCTCACTTTACTTACCAGATGTTATTTACTTTCATCCACTTCCTTCTGTTGTTCATCCAGGTTGCTGTATTTCCTTGTTCCAGTCCTTGTTATCCACTTCCTGTAACAGGAAGTGGATAACAAGATGCACCTTGTCTACACTTCCTGTAGTTTGTCTTTCATCACCCAACTGTGCCTACCTCCCCTTGTCCCCTGTAGTCTCCACAGCATTGTGTTTATTTAGTCAGCCTGCTTTGCCTGCCTGTTTGGTTTCATTGTTTTATTCCCTGTATGCTTTTGTGACTATTCAGATGCTTTCTCTACAGCTGACATAGTTTGCAGACTTTTACAGTGGTATATATACTCGAGTTGTCCTTCATTTCTTTAACTAGGAAAAGAAAGAATTGGTGGAGGGATTTGTTGAAATATGTGCAAACATAAGTGGAAATACAGTACATAAGGAAGGTTTGTAAATTTCTAACAAGTTTGAAAGTCGATATTTTATAATTAAATATAATTAAAAATGGCTTTATGACAGCCGTCTTTCTCTTGAACATTCAGCCAACACTAGGTGGGTGAACTGAAGGCAATTTTACTATTTTATGCCTGTCAAACTGTTATCTTTGGTTGTTTTTCATAGATTCAACCAAAGACATGGGAACAACTTGTGTGTGTAAAGTGTATAAAGATTGCCTCTCTGCTAAATTAAAAGCCAGGATTTGTTCCTTGTGAAACCAACACTGTGTGTGTTTTAGTGTATTTAGAGAGGAGATGAAAAGGTTAATACAGATGCAGAACCGAGGATGACAGGGACCCAGCACATGTCTGAAGCTGGAGGAAAAAAAAACCAAGACGCTCCTTTCTCTCCTCTCGCGCTATCTTAGATACTACCGCGCTCTCTTTTTTCTGCATTTTTAACCGCCACATTGTCTTCCTCTCACTTTGTCAGGAAGCCAAGTGACCTCTGAAGGCCCTCGCAGTCATCAATCCTCCTCAAATGCTAGTTAATTAACAAAAGCACAGTTTAGGCTTTGCTAAATAGCTAGATACTGTAATCAAAGTGTGAGATCTGACAGGCTGTGATACAAGCTGCTAAGCAAAGGAAACCACTTGCTGGCTCGGAACTGGAGAGGAGGAAAAAAATAATTACGTTCAGCCTGACCAGTCTGGGATGTGTATGTGCAAGTGTTATGTGTGATAAAGAGGGGGGGGCTGGAGAACAGAAAGACTGGGGTCAAATCAATTGTTGGCTGTTTGGTAGAGAGAGAGAGGCTGAGAGAGAATTAAAAAGAGAGAAAGTCATGCTGACCAACAACCAAAGAGACAAAAAAAAAAAGGGAAAAAAAGTGGGGGGCATAGTGTGACCTTTCCCTCTGGCCCCTCCTTACACATCTCCAAATTGCTCCTATTGACAATCAACACCTTGAAAGGGTTACGAGGGACATTCAAAATCATTCTTTCATCAGCTTCACAGCTCAACACCTTTCTTTTCCCTCTTTTACCCTGCTTTTATATCACATACGAGAAAGAATGGAAAAGGAAAAGGAGTGGCAAAAAAAATATAATATGGCAATTTAGCTAAGTAATTACAGCATTTTACTCTCAACTACCAACCACCTACCCGCGGCTCCGTTGGCAGAGAAAGCTAATAATTCAATTTCTCGGTGACAGTAATTGTCAGTCGGTGTACCTAAAGGTCATATCAGTCACCCAAGAGAAAAGGAAGGGAGAGCCCGATGACACAATCACACAAGAGCAATTTAACATCAGAGCTAATGGGAGGAGTGGAGCTGTGATAGACAGAAAGAATAGCAGAGAGGTGGAGAGCGGAGCGGCTCGATCTTATGTCAGAGTGCTCACGTGATGGCTTGATGGTCAGGAGACAAAATGTCCAAGAATGGAAAACTTTGGCGCTTTAGCATCTGCCAGGTTTATCAAAACGCTTTTTTTTTTACCTGCTGTACTTCAAATTAGCTCTATTCATCGTACATTTATCGTCGCTTTATTTAAAAAAAGCAGACAGGGTGTTAATGTTTTGACAAGATTTTTCAACCTCTTTTTCATATTTCATTTATTTCATTTCACATATTTATCAGCAAAAATATTGCCAGAATTTTTGTAGCAGTCTTTATACACAAAAATATGAGTAATATCTGTGTTGTTGACACATTAAAAATATGCAAAAACTTAATCCCTTTCTCTTTTTTGTCTTCTTTTGTCCTTATATCAAATATAAATAAGCCAATTGAATAATAGATACAATAAAAAGTCGATGCTTCGTAAAGCAAAGAGTCAGGACTGTGGGAGAGGTAATGAGAGGGCAGCCTAGCCTTTGAAGTAATTGACTAATACAGTAGCCGGTATTAAAGTCATTGAGTGCCAAAAGGGAGCAGGCAGCCGCTTGACCCTGAGCCACTTTGGACTAATCTAGCATTCAATCCAGCGTGTAATGACTGCTAGAGCTGTCAATCCTCTGGGCTCTCCTTCTGTCTCACACACACACAGACACACACAGGAGCACAGGAGCACATACTCACGAAGCGCTCGCGCACCAGATTGTGGTATATAAGCGTATGTATACGCAAACTTCCCGTTCGTTCTGTGGACAACATACCGAGTCTACTAGACAGCTAAGATGAACTGACCAAGAGTTTCAGGGAATAAACCCGGTCATCTCGAGCTGCTCCACCAATCAACCATCCACAGACACAATAGAATGGGAAAAGAGTGTGAAGGCCAGTAAAGAGCTTCCTTTTTGTGACTTCACATATGAGTGTTTATTACAAATGACTCCTTTAAGCGTGCCGTTTTTGGGGTGTAAAAAAAAGTTTCCATAGACAATGCAACATGTGCGATCAGCTTAACCTCGTCACCTGGCTTATGTATGTGTATAGATGATCAATAGCTTTAATCCACACTGAGAAACGTCCTTGAGGATTGCAAAGCAGACATGCTGGATAAGAAAATAGAGAGAGGACTTTAAAATTAAAGCCATCAATTATATCTCCATCCTATTTCTTTGCCACGTTGATTGCTGGACATGGTTGGGTATCTGCAGGATGAGTGATATTTTTTACTTTGGTGTATAATTGAGCAGAGTGAAAATGGATATATCCCATTTTCTAAAGAATTCCTGCTCACCCCCAAAAAGAGAAAAAAATATTAATTATACGAATCTGCATTATGCATGGGAAAGTTGGATCATCTTTCTCTTTTTTTTAATTAGTGGGAGTTACAAAAACAATTTACCTGGATCCTAAAGTTTTTGTACATCACATGGCACATGTATCAGGGAATTATGGAAACTATAACCATGGATTCTACACATCACAATAAAGGTCTAGTACATGCTAAATATTATAGATTGTTATGATGCCTGAAAGTATACCTACTAGCTAAAATGAACTACCCCTCATCCAATCACAACGCTGAATAATTAAAAACCTAAAAGAGCCAATGTACATATTTTATTAGAGTGATGAAAAGGGACGTTTTCCTTTTCAACACGTGCTTCTCCTTTTGACATTTTTGATATTTAGATTTGCAAATATGTTTTAACTTCTTTCAATGAAGTTTGTGAAAGTATCAATTCATGTTGCATTGCTGCTTTTTAAATGATCTCTGAAATTCTTCTGTTTTTATTTTTTTTCTAATCTTCAACTTGATACATAAAACCCTGCTGTACATAAGCGAAGTCCATAAAGGCTGATGTTCATTTTGTCCATGATGGATATTTTAGGGCATAGCTAAGTCATGCTCTAAGAGTCTGGAAGCTTGTATCTTTGAACTATGTCTTTAAAAACCAATAGCTGACATGTTTTTAGTCAGTATAAATCATGAATATCGCACATAATATAAACAAACTGTTCAGTAGATGGTCCGGTGCACATGAGTGAATCAGCAATAAGACTTTTAATGAACCCTTTATTGCACCACGTGTGCAGAAGGAGTCTTTCAACCATCCACTGACTCACAGCACTGTCTGCAGCCCTATCACCACACAAATGATACCTGTCACACTACCTGAACAGCTGCTTAGAAATAGAGAGAGGGAGAAAGGGGGAAAAAGAAAGCCAAAGAAACAGAGGCACTTCACAACACTGTCATTACCATTCATAATACGCACTGACGTATAAAGAGGGCCATTAGGGGCCCCA
Source organism: Pelvicachromis taeniatus (assembly GCA_015108175.1). NCBI lineage: Eukaryota > Metazoa > Chordata > Actinopteri > Cichliformes > Cichlidae > Pelvicachromis > Pelvicachromis taeniatus. The sequence goes on from VURO01002524.1 coordinate 4,816, forward strand.
ACCTGGGAGCCATTAAATCATTTTAAATCGTTGTAACATCCCATTAGTGTCAGTGGTGGGACCACATTATAGTCTATATTAGAGGTATAACCGCAAGACACTCCATTTGGACTGAGTCACATGGGTCCTCTCTGGTCTCCTGTCCTGGTCCCCAGATCCTCACCTCTGTCCGAGGAAAGTGAAGGGTCACTGGTGGTTTGGAGTGCCAATGCAGACACGGGGGACTTGATTGAGGGTTGCTAGCCTGTTAGTTGCTGCTGCTTTGTATCAAAAGGAAGAGAAGGCTACTGAATAAGGAAACACAGCATCACCACCCGATGAATAAAGCATGACGCAGGTAGGCTGTAATAGGTCATTATGCTCCCTTAAACTGCATCTGTAAGAACGAGGAGAAGTGTTCCTGATTTTCTATTGTGCATTGAGTCACCTGGTGAAATTAAAGCAAGCAAGCATACTTACAAGCATAACAAACATAGCAACATAATGCCAAAAGCTTTGGCAAGATAACATAATTGGAGAAATAATGAAAATAAGTCAGGTTTTATCCACACACCAAAACCTGAATGCTAAAGGTACTGCTCCGAAAATACACTTACCGTAGATCTTCCTTTAGTAGCCTGGGTGCTTATTCAAAAAATTATCCGGCCGGCCCGGCGTTTAAAAGAGACCGGCAGTTATTGGAGACCGGCTCTTATTCCCTTCTCAGACGGAATTGTCACGGAAGTGAGAGGGAAAGAGGACCCAGGCGTGGTTTTTAGACTGAGGTGAAAAGACAGAGTGTTTACTTATAGTGCTCCAAAACGTATTCCAACAGTTCACAAATAATGCAGTTCCCAATTGTGCTCCTCCTTTGCTCCCGAGTGTCTCCTTGTCTGTGGTAGCCCAACTCGACTCTCCTCGAGAGGAAGTAAAAGACCAAAAAATCACAGTTAGCAGGTTTGCTAGCCGACAGTTCCAATTCAGTGGATAATCCCACTTCGACGGTTGCCGTGCATCCAGCTTAAATGTCGCTGGTCGTAGATGATGGCTGATTGGAAACAGCTGGCCAAATGATGAGACGCGGGAGGACCGACGACAGCGCGGAGGGACTTCCGGGTCGAAGATCGCCCGGCTTCTATTGGAGACCGGCATCTATTTGTCGTGACATGTTTTCAAACCAGCGTTTAAAAGAGACAGGCTTCTAATGGAAGATATACGGTATTTGATGTCTTGTTTAATTGAATGACAATAAAAACTGCTGTCATGTCTGATGGTTACTTTCCCAGAGAGACTAGAGATGGAGAAAAGAGTCTGAGTCAGATAAAAGTAAAGTCTTAAGCTCTGCAGTTCATACTCCTCCTCCTTAGGCTTTTTGACAGTTACTGCAACAGTCACCTGCTTGAACAAGAAATAGTTCTCCAAATAACTCCAAACTCACAACTTGTTACTGGTTTAGTTTTTGTAGAGAATACACAACATGACATAACACGTTATCGAGGCAACTTTCGAGGTTCTAATCTATATATACATATAGTCATACACCTTTATAGAGAAATCATTCTTGTTCCCATGGTATCAAAAGCTGTTGCTATGTCAAAGCCTCCTGAGATGTACACAGATAATCACTAGGTTTGTTAGAATGAGCATCATTGTGACTCACTGTAAAGGTTTTAGCAAAATCTAATGAAAGCAAACACTTTCTATTTGAAAGTAGCAACAAATCACAAGACAGTTAACCAGCAGAGAGCACCTCACGAGCTGCAAATGGGCTTTTTCTTTTCACTTTCTATCACGGTTAAGCTGAAAGACCAAAACTAGTTATGAAAGACCATGAATAATTATTTGATCTATGGCTGAATTTGTACGTTTACTCAGAAATGAACAGCTTCTACTTTCTATAATAGTTTGATTTTAATTGGAGAGACACAGAATATCATTCAAAAATCCAGACAAAACACATTACTTGAAAGTTTTAAGTTTGCAAGTCAAACACGACATAGTACTTGGTGGAGAAACCCTTGTTGGCAAGCACAGTGATGTTTCTTGTAGTTGGTCACAAGTTTGCACACATTTCAAGAGGGTCTTTGGCCCTCTTCTTCTCTTTACAGAAGCTCTCTGGATCCTTCAGCTCCTTCCACAGATTTTCTATAGTACTGAGGTCAGGAGACTGTGTAGGTCTTAAAGTCTTCTTCTTCAGCCACTCCTTAGTTGCCTTGTTGGCACCTTCTCTGTATCATTTAGACGTTCACTAAAACTTAAGACTGGCCTGTACGTGTGTCTTATTTAGCAGATGGAGCTTGTGGGTGCTGCAAGATTACACTGTAGTGTGTTGTCAGTGGTGTTCTTGGTGACTGTGGTCCCAGTGGCCTTCAGATCATTAACTGGTTTCTCCTATGTAGTTTTGGGCTGATCCACCACCTTTCACGTGATCGTCCTCCCACTAGGAGGCAAGTTCTTTGAGGCCGACTGAAGGTCATTATTCCATCTTACCAAGCTTCTTGCTGATGGTCTTGTAGCCCGATCCAACCTTTGTAGGTCTACAGGTCCTTTGTAGGTTGACAGCTTTTTGGTCTTACCCACGATGGCGGAGAAATTTGAATGGAAGAAACGGATTCTGTGGACAGTCGTGTTTTATACACAGAACGAATTTCTGTAGTTATAATCTTTGCGTTAAAATGAAATCGTCATAAAAAAAACTTTGTAAGTGAGAAAACATACAAATTAAGCAAGGGATTAAATAATTTCCCACCCGCCGTCTAGACCCTTGTTTCCAGCTGAAACTTCATAGCATGGAGACAAACCTGTTAACAAACCTGTCATCTAAATCTCAGGAGTGAATAAGCACATTTCTCAAAGTGTTTGACTATTATTTTAAACTATTTAAATGCTGAGCGGCCAGAGGACAGCAGTCCCATAGATCTCATAAAACTAAGCTGTGTTTACTACGTAAGTTTATTTATTAGCATCAATAATCATAACAGGTATGTTTCAATGCCATTCCAACATGATTACTGTTCATATAAATCACACAGGTGACAGGAACTCCTGTAACAATACAAGTTGAACTCGAAAATATGTCAAGCTATTGTAAGCTTTGAGAAAAACTCTGTGTGAAATATGCATCTCTTGACTTCTTTCTCTATTTTTCTATGCCGGATGATAAATAGCCCATTCGGCAGACCCTTGGTGTGCCCTCAGAGTTCTTAAAGGAACAAAGCCATGATGAATGGATCAATGCCAACGGTCCAGGAAAACAGCTCTTCCGGCCAATAAAAAAGATTTGCCAATGACAATTGGGGGACAGCGTTGACCCAGAGAGTGGGTCTTTGGGGTACAGCCCCCCTAGAGGGGACCTGGTGATGGAGCTAGGATCACCATTAGGGGGAAGATTAAGTAGCCCCGGCTTCCTCTCTCACTTAATTATACATGCAAGCCCCCTCTGTATGGCCCGCTGCAGCACCTCAGAAAAAGGCAGAGTGCTCCTTTGTCTCAGCCGCTGGCCGCCACTTTGATTGCTTATTGGCTGTCTCTCCTGACAACCACTGAGCACAGAAACAACTCCCATTGGCCAAGGTGTCAGAAAAGCAGAGAGAGAAGGATAAAATAAGGAGAGAGAGTAAAGAAATAGAGGGTTTGTTAAGACAGCACGAGAAGATGTGTGTATTTAGTTTTCATTACATGAGCTTGAAGAAGATGGGGGAGGAAAAAAAAATGTCCTTGTCAGAATGAGAGCCTCTGGAGGTGGTGGGAGGCGTGTCGGTGCCATCCACTGACACTCAGCTGACAAATATGAATAGAGCATTTCAAGCTTGAAAACAATGGCTTATGAATAAACAACAGGACTCAAGATCCAGGCTAATAAACAAAAACATACCACTAGGGGCTCGGACGGCCAGCAAGGGAGTAAGACAAGCCAGAAAACCCTCATGGCAGGAACATGCACCAGTATGCGACAATAGATGTGTTAGCCTCCAGTGGTTCACTGGAACTTGTGTCCAAACTGTGATTTCAGTGGAAAAACCTTATTTCTAACCATACAAGTCCAGATCTTTGTCAAATACTATAACACTATAAAATGTTTTATATAGCATACAAAACAACAAATACAAGGAAAAGGCTCCAATCACAGGCAAGGTAGCATGTAAGTGAATCTCAATGATGCCTTAAATCCATGGAGATCCCAGCAAAACATGTTTAAAGGAACCTAGGCTCCATACGTAAGCGCAGTAAGATATTTTTATATAAGATGATCTTTAAAAAGAAACTGTGAACATGCTTTTAGTTTGGGTTGCGCAAAGGACAGTGTCAATAATTAATCCTGAAGGCGTCTCTGCTTCAGTGTACTCACCAAGAACATTAGTGGGCGTGCCGTTAAAATGTAATGTGACTGCAAAGATGGTTGGCAGCATCCAGGTTTTTTGTGGCTAAAAGGAAGAAATCAACATTTATGTCCTGAGAAAACCTATTTCAAACGGATTACTTAGTGTTAGTGGGTTAATGGCTAATCAATACGGGGTCGATGGTCCAGGGTCATGGTCAATTCCCAATAGTTTAATCCACCTAATCGTATACAGAAGACTGCAGGCAACACATTGGAATGAGATGGAATAGGTGTTAATGTGTTAAACATATTGACAGTTGTTTAAGAGGCAAAAATTGATTTCTAAAGCTTGTTCTTAAGTCAACAACATAGAAAAGAAACTCAAGTGATTCACAAATCATTCACAAAACAGCTTATTTTTTTTAGAAATAGCACAATGTAACATTTCAGAAGGAAACGTGCACATGTGTCAGGTAACCATTAATGCATATAAACCATATTTAAAATAAGGGATCTCATTATTATAGCCAAACAATGCCAAATTATATTCTTCTCAGGATGTCTCTGCTCTGTTGTTAAAAAGTTAAGGTTGCCCTGTGACGGATGGATGGATAGATAGATTAATCTGGTCTACCTGCAATACCTGTCATACAGTGAAAAAGATCAGGTGCATTATAACAAACTTATGAGCTTCAGAAATCATGTTTATTAAAAGAGAGATGGAAAACAATGGTTATCATGACACTGTCAGGACTTTTTTGAAAACAGTTGCTGGCATAAAATTTTTAATTGGCTTTTTTTTTTTTTTAGAATCCATCCATCCATCCATTTTCTTCTGCTTATCTAATTTAGGGTCACAGCTGGACGTGAAGCTTATCCCACTTATCATAGGGATAGAGGCAGGGTACACTCTGGACAGGTTATCAAATGACCACTTAATCTACAATCTTTGGACTGTTGGATGAAGCTGGAGTGCCTGGAGAAACCCTGAACAGGCACAGAGAGTACATGCAAGCTCCACCCAGAAAGACCTCACCTGGCCGGTGCCTGATCCCAGGACCTTATGACCGTTAGGGGATGGTGCTAACCACTGCACTACCATGCCTCCCTGCTTTTGAAAATGGAATTCATTTAAAGAATGCAGTTCTGTTTTCCTAACTAAAGAAACTTTTCAAACCTCCTAATAGATGTAATAAAAGCTTTGACATGAGAGAAAACCTACCGCTGAATTTTGCTCTTTGGAAATGGCAAATTTTACTAAGTGAACTAGAAACCAGTAGTGACAGGTAACCGTGGGCGTTTTAGATAAAACTGCTTTTAGGATTAAAATGAATAATCAAAGTGTTTACTATTCAAGTAGACTCAGAGTGAAATGAAGGGAATGTGTTTGGTTTAGACTAAGAGGAAAGTTTGCAGAGGAAGTTATGAGCCTGCATTCACTTATTAGGATTTTTGCCATCTGCGGAAGTGGAGTAGCTCTCTAAATGTTGAGAGGTTAACTAAGGCATTTCATTCTCAGAACATAAAATTCTATGCAATTCTGCATTAACATTTATGCCCAAAAGCTATCTATTATTAAATATAATTTGAGTATGATGAGCTGAAAGTGACATTAATGGCAGTAACAAGATTGATATACTTGGACTCAACTTAGAACTTAGAGCCGAACGTACACACACAAGTGGGTGCATGTGCACGCGCGTACACGCGCATGCATGCACGCACAGACACACACACACACACACACACACACGGACTCATGTCCATCACTTCAGAGGACATACACTGACTTACATTTCCCAGAGAAATACCTTAACCCTAACTGTAAGCACTACTTGTCTAACCTTATTTTAACCCTAAACCAAATCTTCAACCCTAAGATGGAACGATTGATTATTACACGGAGCAGCACAGAAAATGATGCATTACGATTTCAAATTCAAATTAAATAGGGAGTACAATGAATTTCATTTAAATAACTACTTTTAGATAATTTTCGGAAATGTGATTCATGGGCATAATTGTTTACATAATTTATAAGATAATTATCACATTACAGCCCATATATTATTCTCCTTTAATCATAATTCAAACCCAGCTTGCAATGTCTGAGGTTTATTTAATATGCATTACAATCATAAATCAAAGGAAGCAACACTAATTTGACACAGTGCAGGCCTAATCATTGTCTGAATTCTATCATCAAACACAAATGCATGTTCCCGTCTTAACCAGAGCCACAGAGACACAAGTGAAATCAATAGAAGAAAATCAATTAGAATGTGTTTGCATGTATGGATTGACACCCTGAATCATCAGTGCTATTGATTCCCTCCACTGTGATCTTCATAAACCGCATTTGTTCCACCTGAAGTTTGCATATCCAGCCAATAAGTTGTTCCTTCTCAGATTCCGGTGTGCATAAACAATGGCAGGAGGGTCATAAAGAATACATTGCAGGACAAACAGAAAAGAAAGAAGAAGCCAAAGCTGCTTTTGGATTTAGGTTAAAAAGTGAGCAAAAAATGTATTTCTACATCTGAAGCATGCGACACTGAAACACACAGAATGATGATCCAGTCCTAAACTCCTAACCACCCCACCCTAAAACAAAAAAAAGCTCTGATGAACATCCCTGTGACTGAACTGATTGCAGTTAATTATAAATTATGCAGTCATTGTGGGCCCACAAAAGAAGACATCCCCACTCTGCAGTCAGATGTAATTACCAAAGTCAGACGCACTCCACTGTGTGTGATCCGTTCCTGACAGGCAACACTGACTGATGACCTTCCTGGGTAGAGACTTCCTCAGTTGGGTCGCTGAGCACAAGACACACCCATCAGCCATCCACCCCCCCACTTCCTTGTTCTAAACTTCTTTCTTCTTAAACATTTTTATAAGGCCTAAGACACCCACGTCATCCCTAGCTTTTTTGGGGGGGAAAAAGGTATTTACAACTTGAATCATCAAGTGCCGTGGCTTGTCTTGCGTATCATTCACAATCAAAGGTTTGTCACTCCATGCTGCTATGTAGGGCAAAGAAATATGACTCCCCATCAGCGGGTGGCAGAAGGGGTTGGGCTTTGGAGTAAGGAGGTAGGGGAGGAGAGGGCTAATTTGACACAGCTCGCTTGGCTTGCCATAATTGCTCCGTCACTGTCAGTCCTTGAGAGGCCTTCTTGCAGTACAATTTGGACGCAATTACCGGCCGTTTACCAGTGGCCGTTATGCCCATCGCCCCATCCCCTCCTCCCCCTTGAAACCCCGCCTGTTCTCCCCGTTTGGCCGATGGCTAGGATGTGCCATGCCTCATCAAACGCGGATGCGGCCCATTAATGAACACTGTTAGCATTTCTCTTAAACTTCTTCTGCCTCTAATAAACATGCAGTGTTCCATGAAGGAGCATTGCCATCCTCATGACATGATATTTATTGTATCTGCTGGTGGGAGGGGGCAAGGATGGGGGTACGGAGGTGAGGGAGGGGCGGTTCGAAGTTAAGAGAGAGAGAGAGAGAGAGAGAGAGAGATATCAGCAATGAGTCCGGGGACAAGGGAGGGGAGGAGTACAAAGACAGATGAAGAGGGAGAGCTAGTATGGAACATCTCTCTCCGCCATTGCTCTGTTAATGGCCATCGCTACATTACATAAACATTCACCCTCGGCCCGTGTCGCAAATTTGCGAGCCCCACAATAAACACACTGCAGGGTGTGTGATGTCAGCGCTATGATGTCAGACCAGATGAAGTCCAAAACATGAAGTTTAAGCCTAAAGGGTTCAATATGTAGTGCACCATGTTAAAAGGTGGTCATTCCTATCACAATAGCGTGCAGCAGCTGCTATTGCTGCAAGGATCAGGCAGCTAGTCCATGGCCTGTACTTATGCTAGTGATCTGAATGTGGTACAAACCTTAGCTAGTTCAATCTCCCCTTAATCTTGGTTCCTACTGGTCACATCCTAAGAAATTTAATCATTGTTGTATTCAGTGTGTCATTTGTTCACCATCTGTCCTTCAAAATGCTGGTGGTATCTGGTTATTATGTTAACTTTGGCACACTTTGAAACACTTTTAAACCAATAATTTCAGGTTTTGGGGTGGCTGGGCTTCCTTAGAGTGACTTGGAGTAGAGCCACTGGTCCTCCACATCAGAAGGAGGCAGTTGAGGTTGCTTGGACATATGATTCGGATGCCCTCTGAGCGCCTCCTAGATGAGGTCTTTCAGGTATCTCCTACCAGAAGGTGACCCCGACACAGCCCCAGGACTCGCTGGAGAGATTATATCTCTTGGCTGGCTTTGGAACAACTTGTTGTGCCCCCAGTCGAGCTGAAAGAAGTGGACAGGGTGGGGGAAGTCTGGGCCTCTCTGCTTAAACTGCTCCCCTAGTGACCCCAACCTGGATGCAGTCAAAAATGGATGGACGGATGGAATTTTATGCAAATGTTGCACTTGGGTGATCCTGCACAGTAATAGCTTCCAAATTCAATAACTTCTTCAATGGAGTTGAGATGTGAGATATGAATCAAATTCTTTTTAAAGTAAAATCAAACATTTCTAAAGGTTTGAGCTTGTGGAGGCATTGAATATTCACACGCAGGTTGATGTTCACACAACAAAGTCGCACTCGACAGGACTGTGACATAATTCCTCTGCACTCTGACACCTGTTTCATCGTTGCTGCCAAACATTAAAACAGGGAGTAAAACAGAAAGCATTTAAAAAAAGAGAGAGAAACTAAATGAACAAGCTATAGACAGCCTGTGGTGACCTAATGGCGTTTATGTCCTCTAAAAAGCGTGCCATTTCCTCCTCCTGCCTTGGGGTGGCCCTGTGTGTTGCGGCACGGACCATTGCTACTGAACCAGAGGGCGCGGGGGTCATCATCTATCATAGTGCACCTGCCTCTGTTTCCTATTTTGAAGTAATTTCACACCCTACAGACAGGGCACGGGTGGTCACTATGGCGATATGCACACGCAAGACACAGGCTAACATACACTGAAGAGGACAGTTCTTCACACATGCAAGGATATATGAAAGTAATGTGTTTCAGAGTAGTCAGTGTTGTGTCCCCGGAGACAATGGCTCCGCCATCCCCCCCCCCCAAACCCATTTCTCACCTCTGAGACCTGTAGAAATTAATGAAGCTCAGTGCAACTGCAGTCAAAGACACAAAATGGCCGCTCATTAACAACCTGCTGTGACAGGGGGCCATTATGACACAGCTAGATATTGGAAATCAGGGAAGCTTTATTCCTGGAGCCACTAGTGATGAACAAAAATGATTGGAAAAAAAAATAGCTGAGGAGTTGCTGTAGCATATTTGATATTTAAATATCCCTTCTTAGTCTATTTGCATAGCTTTAAAACCAATATGAAAATAGCACCAGGCTTTTTCAACGTGGCTGCAACATATATATGCAAAGGACTATAAAGACAGGCGGGAAAAAAAAAAACAAAGGGATCCAAACTCAAGGCTCACATACAGTAACACCAGTGCATGCACAAACTCATGGCACAAACCCCGGCAACAAAGTAAGACTTTTCATGTCTCCGTGGAGATATGAGCTGGCATCGTACTAAGTGTTTGGTTGCTCACCGAATAAACTCATTAATTTGCTTAATTATGAAACTGCCTATCAATTTCCTCTCCCTGGGAAATGTTCAATAAAGCCACGCAACAACATAACACATTTAGAGGCTATGTTCTCACTATCACATAATAAACAAACAGAAAATACACCAGAGCCTGATTAAAGGCCTTTACACTACAAAGCAGCAGAGCGAGTGTTTGTTTCTATGCTCACAGATGAAATTGTTTCAGCTTGTTTTTGACAGCTACAGCTACAAATGTGCTGGCTATTACTGGGGGTGGGGGAGAC
>VURO01002525.1:0-10482 GCA_015108175.1 Pelvicachromis taeniatus
CTGGAGGTCATTCTGTAGGGCACGAGCAGTGCTCAGCCTGTTCCGCCTTGCACAAAGGAGCAGGTATCGGTCCTGCTGATGGGTTGTGGACCTTCTACGGCCCTGTCCAGCTCTCTGAGAATAACAGCCAGTCTCCTGAAATCTCCTCCATGTTCTGGAGATTGTGCTGGGAGACACATTAAACCTTCTTGCTGCAGCACGTGTTTATGTGCCATCCTGGAGAAGTTGGACAACCTGTGCAACTTCTGTAGGGTTAAGGAATCGCCTCATACTGCCAGTAGGGATAATTACTCAAGCCAAAACTAGCACGAGTGGAAAACCAGCCAAAAAAGATCAAGAGGGGGAAACTTGCAATGACCTCCACATGTAAAACCAGTCCTGTTTTGAGGGTTTTCTAATTGTTGCCACTTTAGTGCACCTGTCGTTAAGTCCATGAACACCAATACAGCTGAAAGTGATTGACAATGACCTCAGCTGCTTAACCAACCAGGAAATTATCAGACAGGTTTAATTGATTTCATGCCAGGCCCAATACAGTAAGTGTTCCTTTAATTTTTGTGAGCAGTGTACTTTCAGCTGTTTGGCTGAAACACAGCTGAATGTACACTGTACATTCAGTGTACAGTGTACATTGTACACTGTACACTGAATGTACAGTGTACATTCAGTGTACAGTGTACATTGTACAGTGTACATTTAGACATATGTTTGCTAAATGATACTAAGTAAGAAACTGATAACCCCCCTCACAAAATTCACTCCCCAAAACTGGAAAACAGACTACTCAGATGGTCTGCACTGCACAGTTACGCAGCTGAGAGGGCCAGTTCACTGACTCTATGACTCTAGCAGAGATTAAGCCTTGAAGACAGCTACTTGCTAAAGCTGTCAGTCAAAGTGCTACTAACAAACTAGTTACTAACTTCAAACCTCAACAAAATCCAAACACGTGTGTTTGAAAAATAAAATAAAAAATCCTCCACAGGTTTTGTCAAGCTAACTGCTGAGCATGTCAAAATGGGTCTATCAGTGATTTGATTGTGTCACTTTTACAACCAGCTGCTACAGCTGAGTTTGGCTCTTTGCTCATTTCAACAAGGCAAGATCATTAGAAAAAGATTTACATGATTTATTGATGTCCAGAATTTAGATAGAGGTATTTCGTGGTTCGACACTGATGGCCTGTCTCGGCAGTGATAGGGCGATAGAGCAGGACTCCCCGCAGTCTAGGCGCTGTTGGTGGAGTGATGAGAGGCGGTGATGGGGAGGAGGTGGGTTGCAGAAGGTGTCTGCAAAGGTCGAGTATGCAGTGTGCATGCTGATTGGCCTGAAGAAGGTCTGGAGAAAGATGGCACAAAGCTTGACATCGTGGGAAAGCAAAACTGATGTGAAGCTTAGATTTAGCCTGCAACACCTGGGATCGGACAGATGTGACACCATGGAGCTTCCCTATTGAACTCTCAGAGCTGGAGTTTGAGGCTTGCTTCCTACCTCTGAGCTCTTTATTAGATTTAGGGCCATAGAGATCTGTGACACATTAAGAGCTATTATAACAGTACAAACACATACAGCTCTAGTATAACCCGTACTGTGCCTCACCTTCACCACCATCATTTACCAGTGCCTTACAGTCTGCCATGGTACAAATCCCTTTCCACAGTGGACCTCATGGTATTGTTAGATGGCGTCATTTTAATGTTCTGATCATGTTAAACTGAATGTTTTAATGCTAGTGACACAGAGTCTAGTATTTGGTTCATTAGCATTGGCTGTTAAATGCACATAGATGTGTAACCTTTAGAGGATAACACATTTTCTGTTTGCCTGGTGAGGTAAAGACAAGCTGGTGTTACAATGGGAAATCTGAACAGCTGGGACTTGGATATGATGCTCGAAACAAAAATGACACAGCTGAGTCCGGTCATGGCTTTGCATTCAGTATCATCACGTTTGACCACTTTCAGTATTCTTCAATCTTCTCTCTTTTCTCATGTTTCGCTTCCCTCTGCTGCCTATTGCTCTTTCTGTCTGGTCTTAAGACCTAATGTTTGAGGATTTTGAGGAATTTGTAAAAATTGTCGAGGTTGTTTGTGAATTAATCCTGTGTGACTCTGCCACGTCTGTAAACTGAAAAATAAAATTCTACTACTTCTGAGATAATATTAGCTCTGTGCAAACTGTGTATTTTTTCTTTCAATTATTTGTTTTCTCTCTGTCTTTCTTCTGCCTCTTTCCTGATGGACACCTATAAATGCTGATGCTGGATGGGTAGTTATAAATAAAAGTTAGGTCACCGTCTTGGGTGCACAGCAGGAAGAGCCAGGAAGAGAAAAAAAAAAAGAGCTAAATCTTGAAAGATGATAAAAAGACAGTGAAAGACATTCTGGTGTCTTTCAACAGTTTGAACAATTGTAATATGTACCTGTACTTGTTGTTGGTAATGACAATTTCCAATTAACACTTTATATTACAGGCTAAAACGAGCCAATTTTCAATAAAGTAAAATAAAATGCATTTTATTACTAAACCTGTGCAAAATATGGCTCTACATCTGAGCCATCCCAGTCTCTGCCATTGGTAGTGAAAACCAGCTGTGCTGCTGTCACGTTGGGCATCAATGTCATGTGCACTGTGGACGTTACCATCGAGAGTTGTCTGTACTTACAGGGTATCTTGCAATATTTTGGTAATACGTGCAAGACGGACATCACATAACCTCAAAGTTAGCTAAATGTAGCATTAAGGAGTTATCTATGCGTTCTCAATGACTTAGTCATGCAATAGAATCATAGTGAGCCAAATAGCACTAGCTAATTCAGCCCCTAGCTGCTGTGACTTTTTCTTCCCCCACATAGTTTTGTGGAGATCCAATACCATACATCCATATATCCACAGATCAGTATACACATAGTATGGCTTCAACCCAAAAGACATACCACGAGGAGCCATTTGGAAAGGTCAAGACGAGACAAAGCTGGTGATAGTACGACCTTTCCGACTGAGTAATGAAGAAATAAGGACACTTCCTGATGACAGACACTGTTGTCTGTAATTTGGCTGCAATCCTATAAATGTTACAAGAGCAGACAGACACTTAAAGCTCCACTTCATGGACTCCAAAGTCATGACCTTCAACTAGAGGGAGAGCAATAAATAACCGCTTGATGTGTGACTTAAAACCAGGAGAAAAAAACCATTGCTGTGTTGGCCTAACTTGTTTGTGTGTTTCACGTTGTTCAGCATTGCTCTGCACTTATAGACCGTTAGTGGACAACATGTTTTGTTACTCAAGTAAAAACTGTTTCCCAGTAGTAGTTCACGGTCGGTTACATCGAGGAAAACGAGCATTGAAGGTGAACTGAATGAGATTTTTCTTTTTAAGCATTCATTTCATTTAGTTAGACATCAGTCGTTCTGAGTCGTGCAGTAGTGGTAGGGTGGCTAATGAGACCAATGACAGAAAAATAGTTTACATTTAAAAGAGAGATACTTTTATCATAAAATCACTAAAAGCATGAAGATAAATGGGCCCATCTGGCTTGTTTTTGCCTCAGCAAAATTCAGAGTTACTTTCAGTTCAAATGATTTCTAATTAATATCAAAGCCACACTGTTTAGAGTTGCTTTGGGACTTGTTTATTTATTTATCTTTCTTTCTTGCCCTCGAACAGTCTTGCTTTGAAGACAAACAAAGCAGTTTTGTTTTTCCTGATAAATTCCACTTTTTTGACTACTGGTTAAAATTTGAATAAAACATGTTATATTTTATATTTTACAACTTTTTCAGTAATGAAACCTTTGAAATCATTGGCAATTTGAAGAAGGTTTATCATGAATACACTTCCTGACTGTGAAGGACCTAACACGTTAAAAGAGTTACATAATGTACTCCTAACACAATTTAATTAATGAATATTGACTTGTTTGTTCACAATAATAATAATAAGCTACTCATCAGCAAACCACCACACTAGAGGACGTCATCACAGCCACAATTTATCCACAGCAAACAACAATAAGACACGCGTGTATTAAGATGTAAGGAGTGTTCATTCATCAGCACGAGGAACCAAAAATAATGCAATTATTTGAAGTAGACTTGCAATTTATGTCGCTCCTTATCACTACACACTTGACTGCAAATATCCACAAGATAATGATTGTGTCCACGTATTGTCAGTGTTTTAAAATTATGCAGAATTGTATTTCCACAGTGTAATAACCTTGGCTCTCAACTTACTCTGCTGGATCTGAACTAGTGACGCCTTTTAGAAATAAGACCTTGTCTTGTTTAACCCAGTGTTTCACAGAATATGAAGATTTGTCCTTGGATTTTCTCACTTATCCCTGGTTAAAGAGTGATACATTTAGATGGAATTTCTAAATGCAAAAAAAAAAAACCTGATGTATTCAACTTTCAGTTGCTCTCGTGTTTTGTGTGTATGTGTGGCTGGATCAATTAAAACAATAAATAGCAATAAAGCTCCACTAAACTGGAACAATTTACCTTTTCATATTGGAGCCATATCGTGGGGATGCCTTTTCTTCATACTTAGTAGTGTAGCGACTGGCTGCTACACAATGTAGTGAATTTTACATATAATGTGAATTATTGTCAGAGTGAATAATCTCACTTTGCACCTTAAAAAGATGCCCCTCATTCCAACATAAGAAACATGTTAGCACCATTTATCTGTCAAATGAGTACAAGTAAATTCAAACCACTGAAGATATTTGCAAAATTAATCTTCAAAAATGTATTCTGCAGAGATCACGTAACTGGGATTTGCAGCACATTCATAACACAAATTTGCTCTGTCTTAGCAGGAAGGAGGCACTTTTATTCAGGAAGCAACACAGCTGGAAATGTTCTCAAAGTGAAAGAAACACTCTTTAAATCAGAGCATAGCAACAAGTCTATTAAACTTCTGGGATATTGATCTGGTGAGTTAAGTAGAGGATGCACAGGGAGTCCAACTCCTGCAGGATGGTACATTAAAATGTGCCACAATAGAAAATTTCAGCATCAGTAGGTTTGCTGTATCTCCCAGCAACGTCTCCTTTTATTAGGCCTTTGTTGACGTTGTCTAAGTAATGTAGCCTGCCTGTTTCACATATCGATTAAAGAAATCCTGTAAATATCAGTGATGAAAGTTTGAAGAGAGAACTTTTGTGCAACAGGCTGATGTGCTGATGACAGGGGATGTTTGCTGCAGCCGACTAAAGATACGACGGAAACTGTTTACTGTGAAATTGGGTGTTGTTGTTTGGGTTCAATGCAATGCGGTGCATTGATTTATTATATTGGTTTATGTCAGAATTCACCTTGCCAGGTTTCAGCAGCCAGCTGTGTCTGTCAGTCAACAAAGATGACTACTATGATTGTGGAAATTTGATGTTTTTGTCATTTATCAAACACTCAAAAGCTGTTTGTACAAAAAAAGGAGTTTCTTGTATCTCACCTTTCTCTGTTAACATAAATTCCCTCTGTTCAGTTCTTTCCCCTTATCATACTGAGGATGCAGTGTGTGGATATGTATTGGCACTAAGAAGCAATACAATATCAGATGTCTAAAAAATGTGATTTTGGCTAAACAGTAAATGTGCAAACCATGAAATACGTCTCACTCACCTCTCACAGTTACAGAGTTTGTTAGGCATAGTTACAGCGACTGATGACATTGTGTCATGCAGCTTCCTATGGCTCTCTTTCTTTTATAAAGACAACTTAACTTAATTATGACTACCAGCACCTGCAGTAATGCTGTGAAATTATTATTGCTGACACCTGAACTTCCTGTGTGTTTGTGTGAGAACTAAGAAAAGTGAGCATGGTATCCAGGGAATGTGATTGGAGAGAAGAGGTAAGAGTCCTAATATTTATATCGTGTATTGTTATCACTTGTATAAATTATTAAGTCTTGCTTGTTATGTGTCCTCTGTGAATATTTCCCAGGACAGACAGAGTAACTTGTTTTCACAGTTTGTTCTTTTTTCCTTTTTTTAAAATCAGGTAAAATGTCGCCGCATTTCTGGGTAATAAAAAGGAGATATTAAGGATTAGAAAGTGTGACGGTATTTTCAAGTAAAGTTTTTGCTCCAGTGAACTAAAAAAAAACAAATGACAGGATTGTTTACAGGTTTCTCTTTTTCGAGGACATCGCCACTTTTTCCAAAGAGTGCAGGAGAGATTTGATGCGGCGTCTCTGACTGCTGCATCCTGCTATCACAGCAGCACAGCTGTTCAAGCCTTTCACCACTGACACCTGTGTCATAAGTGTCTCCAGACCATTGCTCTCATGTGGAGCTGTTAGAAAGTGGGCGGTGCACTGCAGCTACTGAAAGCCCTCTCTATTTTAGACTCTCATTTAGACCAATGATTAACTATATATAGCGAATTGTTCAGACTTCCTGTGGCATCCAGTTCGCATCCTACTGGGTCCAAGTGGAAGATGTGAAGAGTCAGCGATTTTCTGAAACAATCAGGGTCTGCAAATGTTACTCAAACAGGGGTAAACTTTATTTGTCGGGGATTTGTGTGTAAATATAAACATAAGCCCGCAAAGAAGTTCAGTCAGCCAACTCGAGCTGAACTGAAATTAACATGTCCCTCTCACCTCATGACATATATCAAAGACACTCTCCGATTGCACTGCTACCTGCTGTTTTCAACTACTACACCTACCCTGACATCCACCTGGAGCTCCAGGGGGAGATTTGCTCATCACTACCCAATTTCTCTCCGTGTAGCTTATATGCTGGAAGCTATGAAGTCAGAGCATAGAGGCTTATACGCCAAAATATGGCAGATATGAGAGGCTGAAAGAGAGTCAGTAGAAACAACATAGAATACATGTGTGTGAATGAGAGGGAGGCAGGTGGGACAGTGATGATGCAAGGACGAGAGGTAAAGAAGGTGGGTGAGTTTAAATACCTGCAATCAACCACACAAAGCAATGGACACGGCACAGGAGAGGTGAACAAGAGAGTGTAGGCAGGGTGGTATGTCTCCCTGTCTGCTGAGCCCACTAATCATTTCCACATGCACTTGTGCTACAATCAGTTGATGAGATCACTGTAGTAAAGCTCAATCTGCATTCAGGACAGAAACAACAGCATTATGCTGCCAACATAACTTTCTGCAAGCACCTGTTCAGACGGCATGCTAACGCTAACGTAGCCAAGAACCCAGAGTGATGTAAAAGGTGAGTGAATGCCAACCCCAACCTAGCATCTAGACCCTGAACTACTCCCCCCCCATCCTGTCCAGCAGTGGAGCAATCAGAATTGTTGTCTAAGGCCAAAAAATGCCAAACAGATTTCTTTTCACAAGTAGACCCTTACTGCACTTTATAATGGTTGCACTTGATTGTTATATTTTAATCAGAACTTCATTAGGATTTTTTTTATTTTGGATTACTACAACCATAACAGACAAGAACAAGGGATGGAAAAGAAAAGAAAGAAAGAAAGTGAAGTTGGGGAACAAGTTAACAGAAGGGGAGGGAGAGTAAAATAGATGAGAAAAAAGCGAGAGGGAGTAAGAGAGAGAGAGGAAGAGACAAAAACAAAACAAAAAACCTACTGAGAATTAAAAAAAACAGCAGAGAAACCACAGCAACAGCCAACATATGCATAAATAACAATGACATGTTTCTAAACAGCACGAAGTACTAATAATACAGGTCTAGATTTTGCTTAAATGTCTTTTTCTTTTCTTTAATTTATTGATAGTCTAAAAATCTATTCTTGTTAAATCCCATACTCTAACACTGGATAAAAGTCTATTACTTTGAATATATGTTTGAATAAGCATTTTATTCCTTTACAAATCCAATCTGGGAAGTTTGTCGTATTATTGTTTTGTAAGATGTGTGGGGGTGCGTTTGCATGCGTGTACTCATTTTTTGGTGTGTGTGATGACAACTAATAACAATTTCAAAATTGTATATAGTAGTATTTCTCAATATTGCAAATACAACTATAGACTATTCAGAAATTGTCACTATTTGTCTTTGGAAAATTGAGAAGGTTGCAGAAGGTTTTTTTTTTTTTTATTATTTTAGCTAGCCAATATGCAAATGTATCTGCTCTAAGAAAGCCCACTGACAATTACTTTCAAACATTGCCTCAGATTTTAATGTGTGAAAAAAAGGCCTAAAAAGTTGGTCAGCTGACTATTTTTCAAAACTATATATACTGAAAAGTATATAATATATGAAGCTAAAATTTCACATCAGTTAAATAGGTTCAAGCTTTTTTTTTTTTTTACTAGAAATCGAGCATAAGGCTCATGATTTAAAATGGAATGACCCATTCGCTTATTGCAATACTCTGTGATCATGCTATGCATCCATATGATACATTGCCGCTTAATCAAAGTGCACATCTGCATTCAGGTCAAAATTAACAATGATACGACAACACGTACGTTGTAAGCTCAGTATTACCTGTGATGAGGTTGTCCACCAGTGTTGTAGGGATGCAGAAGATCCCCACCAGTAGGTCACTGATAGCCAGGTTGAGGATGAAGAGGTTGGTGACTGTGCGCATACGACGATTTTCCAGTACAATCAGACACACCAGGATGTTCCCCACCATACACAGCAGAAAGATGAAGGAGTAAGCCAGGGTGTAGATGGCAGCCACATACAGAGAGTGCTGATAGTAAGGGAAAAAGGTAATGTTGGTCACATTGGATGCACCATCTAGGCTGGTGTTTAAAAGGTATGATGTGACTGATCCCTCTAGTGCCATCCCTTCTTCGTCCACAAAGTCCACCATATCCATCCTTGATATGAGTCCACACTGCAGAGGAAATGAAATGGCAACAAGCAGAGAAAATGTACATTTAGAACATAGAGAACTAGAGGTATGGCCTGCTTTGTTCAAATATGTCACAACTTTTCAGCTGCAACATGTGTTGTTCATATGTCCGACATTCTGTTTGAGAGATTTTGTCACCATGATTGTCACACCGGTATAAGAGACAGTAACAAAACTTCACTTGCATATAATCAAAAGCTGATCAAAATGAAGTCAGAGTTTACCAGAGTTTGGGAACTCACTGACATCGTGGTGCAATGACCTCATGTACTCTCCAAACCCCAACATTACAAGAGAAAAGTAGAATTAAGAAACAGCATATCTTCTCCAGTGATGCAAGGATTACTATAACTAGTTCATTTAAAGTGAATGCTGTTCATGTCAGGCATTTAATACATAATACCGTCATTGTGTTGTTGGCATTATATAAAAAATAATAAAAAATGAGTTCAGGTAATATTGTCATGTTTTCATCTGTCAATCTTTGTATCTCCCTATAACATTTGAGGTGCAGGAGTTAGAAGGTGACACACCCTTTTCTGAAGAAAGCATCAAACATTAACAAACAAACAGCAGCTAAGACCTCCCAGAATCCTCTCTGGTGTCTGAATACAAAAGCACAAGGTTCAGTCAGGGAACACTATCCAGGACCTTATAACAATATTACTTCCTAAGATGTCGAGTTACACCAGTAAAGAGTTAAACAACACAAAACAAAGCTTTTTACTGTACTTTGGGTTTTCTCAGCTACCAGTGTCTTCTTCAGAGATGCTTTTAATTAGCATCTTCTTGTTACTCGCTTTCATATAGCATGCAACAGAAGTTATATGACTGTCCTCATCCACACACTTTTTGGGGTTTTTTTGCCTGTCCTGTTCGGTACTTATCATTCAGTCTTCGGTACAATCAGAATTATTGTCTGAAAGCCAAGAAAGACGCCCCAATTTTTCCAAGTGGACCAATATGGCCTCCTGGAAAGTGCTGAGGAGAGCCCCAGATGTGGGGTCACCCAGCAGCCACAGTGCAGAAGCTAGCCGCGCCAGAGCGGACGAGCCTCCCGATTGTTTAGGGGGGGAATCCAAAGTGATTGCTTGAAATCAGCTAAAAGGGTCTCCACAATTCTGGGGGAAAATGCACAAAAGAAAACAAACTTAACTGGCGCCAGAATGATGGGAAGAGAGTTTTTAAAGACAAAGAAATGTGATATTCGTCAGTGGTCAGTCCTGATCACCTGATCACAACACAGAGCACATGAAGATAAAAATGAAGGCAGAGAGAATTAAAGAAGCAACTGGGACGTGACTGTAAATTACAAAATTTTATAAAACAAGAGATTTGGATGGCTTTAGTCTTTCAAACAAGTATGCAAGCCATATGTCCTCAGGCAAGTTACTGAATGTCAATCTCAATGGCAGTAAATAAATTGCGCATTAATAGATGAAGTACACCAGTATGAGAAGACGGACAAAGAGAGGAAGACAGGGTGCGGGAGTAGACAGCGTCCTCAAACAGAATGCTACGGCTGTGGTTCTCCAGCAAAAGTTAATTATGATTTATGTCTCCAACATTTGGCCACGTTGTAATAATTTACACAAGCTGCTGCTGTGATGGCTTTTGCTGACAGGGACTTCAGTCACAAGCCTTTTGGTGGATGAGA
>VURO01002530.1:0-12605 GCA_015108175.1 Pelvicachromis taeniatus
CAAGCAAAAACGGAGGGAAAACATTAGCGGCCCTTGCATGCTCGCAGAGAAAAAAAGAATACCGCAACAACAAAATCCCACCACTCATTTCGGGGAGAACATGTATTACCTGCTTTCTCAACACGAAATCAGCACATTGTTTCCCAAAAAGCTGTGAGGATCTTCTGTTTGATGCTTTTACTTTAAATCTTTTACTTATATGAGAGAGAAAATAAATTTCTTTTGACACGTGTTCATGGAGTGACGGAGGAGGAGGAGAAAAAATGTGTTGAACTGATTTCAATGTGAATTTTCTTGCCTCTAGTGTATATGTGTAATTAAATGTGAATTGTACTGTAAATATGATATCTTTCACTTAATAGTTCTTAATGCATGAACAAAAACATGGCAGTTCGTAATACCAGCTAGCCTCACTGCTAATGGCATGGACAGCTTCTCTAGCATTGGCATACTTCTGCAAACGAAACCTAAAAAATGAAACAGAAGAAATACACGGTGTGAACAAAATAATGGAGAAATCAATGCAAAGTCCTCTGACAGTGAAGGAGTTTCTGGTGGTCCTGAGCTTGTATTGGTTCACCCGTTCCCTCCAGAACAAGGCTAATGCTAATGCTGTTGAAGATGCCTGGAAAATACAGTATGCCTTGGTGCACTCAGCGAATGGGAATTTCCTATTAACTTTAGGATTTGCAGAAGATTTCAGTACAAGACACCTGCTGCATTTACCTCAGCCATCGATAAACCACTCAGTCATCCGCGAATCATCTCAGAAAATTAAGGGCGCGATCGGCTTGCTGGCTCGTAGAGGCTAGAGGATCAGGTTTGCCTTAAGAAGGCGAGTGGGATGTTCTTACCTGTTCCTCAACAAGACAGTCACATGTGCCCTTGAGCAAGGCACTCAGCCAGTTCCCTAAATGCAACTGCTCAGTTGCACACGTCTATGTAGGATGGTAGTGGAGTATTTTTTAGTGGGGGTGAGAGTAAAAATAGAAAATTATTCTCTGGGTACATGTAAAGATCCACAAATCTCATCGTATTATTAAACTGTTTTGATTAGTTTGTGATGTGGGCTTGTGCTCTTTTTGATGTTCTATAAAGTGCCACGTTAAATGCCATTACACATCTTACCAAAGTGTCATGTCCAGTCTTTACATTAGCTCGCTTCATGTGGCACTGAAAGAGTGACCCACAACCACGCGAGCATGTTGAACCAACCAAAACACCAGAACAAGGCTGACTGGCTCCTCACTGTTGGAAGAACTTTTGTTGGTGCATTCATTATTTTGTATGTACCTTGTAACTGGTTTTGTTTTGCATGACCTGAGTTTTAAAGGGTTAATTTTCCTACATTTTTACTCCGCACCATCTGATTCATCTCCACAGCCAGGAAGAGAAAGATCCAGTGTTTACATGCTCAAAATTGCACTTGTTTTACAGCCAGTTCTGCAAATCTTGTGATACAAACTATTCATAAAACTAGAGGATGTATAGCGTGATTGTGGCGAAACGCGAATATGTACCTCTGCAAAAGCAACTGTAAATCACACAATTTGGAACAGATGCACCAAGTGGATGCTGTAGTTTTTTCAGGTTCAGCATAAGCATTAACATCAAACGCCCTTCAGCTACAAAGGATGTAAAAGATGCTTGCTATTAGCATCTGAACGTAAGCCATGTGACTGCACAGTGAGTTGGTGTTCCCTGTATTTTCTCTCTAATAAGTTGCCTCTGGTTATGGTCTGTTGTCGGTTACCGTACGATGATTCCCGCAAAGAAGCTGTGCTGACTCCCACTTACGCATCAGTTTACTGTACCCCCTTCTTTAAAGGAGGAAGAATAGATCATGTTTAACCAGTAGGTAAGAAAATTATCCAACACTTTTTAAATTTTGGCAATGGAAAAAAAGAGAAAAAAGAACCCCACAAGATAAACAGCCAATTATTTTTGCTTTTTCTTTTGATTTGGTATAAATTAGTAAATGATTTTTATTCATTTCTGTGTTCATTTCGAATTTATTGTATTCGTTACATTTGTTATGGATTGTTATTCTTACTGTTGTTGTTGTTTTATCATAAGAAGGAAATGTAATTCATCTGATATACTGGCACTGGAAGAAAAATGCATTTGTTTTTTTGTACTGTAATTGTTTTGTTCACATTGGGCGCTTATTTGAATCAGTTGTTTAATAAGGTGTTTGATTTCATTTGGAGTACCAGTACTCATGAAATCAACATTTGTGTAGTATGAAGTTGTATTTTTTTTGTCAGTGCAAAATTAATGTTATAGTGTCGATCAGCTTTTTTAGGTGTTTGAACAAAATGTGTTTTTTACAAATACAAGGTGTTCAAGTATGTGGTATAAAAAGGGTTATCATTCAAACAACCGACTTTTTACAAATAAAGGCTTATACAGTAAAGAAAGCTAATGTCTTTTCATTTGCCCTTTGTGGACTAATATATGACACTGTTTCCTTTGACTTTTTATTAATTTATTTTTCAGATATTAGTCCCCAAAAGGTAAATAGCATAAATACAATGTTGCAAAATAAGAGGACAAAATCAGGTATTTGCCATTGCTACTCCAGGTTGTCATCAGAGCTCTCACCTCTTAGCTGGTGTCTTGCTTTTGATAAGGACTGCTGGATATGAAGACAGCCTGATAACAAAAATTTAAGAAAAATCCACAGTGTCTTCTTTTAATTTGATTACAAAACATTGCGCGTTTATGAGAATATACCTCCTTTCATACCCTATTTCCTGAATAAAGACGCAAAGTGACTCCTGCTGACAAGTGTAATATTTGCCCCTTTTTCAATTCAGGAACTATTAAGATTCATTTTTCTTTCCATTCAATTTACAGATGTATGATAATAAATCGTAGTGCAGGAATGCCTTTGTGGGGCAGTTTGCATTCTACAAAACACAAGATGATTAATTTGCTCTTTGCTAAGACTCTTTGTCCTCTGGCTGAGGGCATGGTGCTATATATGGTTTCACATTAGGATTTTTTTTTTTTTTTTCTGGATGCAGTCTGGGCTTGAACTTTTAGGTGGTGAAAGCGAATAGAATGGGCTCTAAATGTAACTGCACCTTGAGCAAAGACAGCAGTAATGATCTAGAGAGAGATATTTAAAATATGTTGCACAAAGTCTAAATCTAAACTTTAAGAAACATTCATTATTGTCCAAATCAGCTTATTGATTATGCAGCTTAAGTAGCACGGTGGGTTTGGAGGGGCTTGCAATCTGTGTCCCACTTGTCAGTCTCATTTGAAGCAACAACCTGACAAAAAGCACATCAGTGTTTTAAATGTAAAGCATGTACCTTCACCACACTACCAACATTCAGATACACAACAAGTATGTTCTGTGACCTCTGAATGAACTGACAAAGCTTTTCATGCACAGGCAAAATGTATCAGCTCGTTTCGATGCTGTTTAAAGTCTGTTCATCAGCTGTGTTTGCAGTCATACTCAGAAAGCACAATATTTTCCACTGTGTGAAAGCCGTGTTCCTCTCAGAGTCCAAAGACATTCAGTTTAGGTCCACCAGAGGCTTTAAATAGCCTTGTAGGTGTGAATGTGTTTGTCTACATCCATGTTAGCTATGTGATAGACTGGAAACATGTCAAGGTGAGCCCTTGTCAGATCCCTAGTGCTTGCTGAAATGGATTCCAGCCCACTCCTGTGACCGTGGAGAACATAAGGCTTAAGAAGCGGATGGATACTTGCATTTTATATGTCTTTAAATACATGTAGATATCTGTGTAGTTGCAATTATATAATAGAAAAAATAAGGCTTTAAAATAAGTAACCAAATCAGCACATACTAGAATGTGCTGTTATTTGTGTATCTGTAGATTTAAAAAGTCATCAGTTCCTCTTAATGCTTTTTAAACACTGATATCCTGAGATGCTAACATTTTAATGTTGTGCACTATTATAAAATAGACTAGGTAAAGTTTTATAGCTTCAAAGTTTCAGCTCATTAGTCAAGTTTACAATAGAAACATCATCAATGCTGCATTTACAATCCTCACTGTCGGCTTTGGCTGGGGACCGGACATAATACATGGACTTTTCATAATTTCCAGATGGGTTACATCACCGGTCAATAAAATATTCACGCAAAAACTCTACTTCTATATCTTATTACCTCAGTTAATAAGCTTAATCGATTTGTTGATCCTGATTACCTGTTTAGACATATTACCTAGCTGCTTAAGCTAATGTGTCTACTTAGATTGAATGATGTTTCTGAGAAAAGGTTTTCCTCCCAAGGCCCAAATACAACTGCAAACTTAGGTGATCCAATTTAAGGAATTTAGTTATGCAATATTAACATGAATCTATTTGGCCTTTCATGCCTGGTGCCGCTAAACACTTGCATGCTACTGAGGATTTATCAAATTTCAAATAAGATGAACTTCAATCACAATACGTGGTGCTCTTCTGCACACAGCGGTGATAGCAACCTTACTATTGACACATCCTGTTTGAAGCCCCAGTAAGACTCTATGCCCATGCTAACTGCAGTGTCATGTGGCTAAACATACAAATAGCAACGCTTTGGGCTAAACACTAACATCAACATGCATTTTTTTTTTCACAGTTTCCGTAACCAGCTAATTAGGATTAAACAAAAGGTAGAAAGTAGACTGGAAATGGCATATAAATACTGGACCAACTTAAGTTTTGAACCATTCTTTTGACACTTAATTTTTACCATCTTAGCCTTATTGTCTTGGAATATCATAAAGAATAAGAAAAAATATTGATTATGACATTTTAGACATTTAGTGATTTGAGCTTAAATAACTGGAACCTGTTTGGTGCGATTGGCAAACAATGTTTTATCTAATGTTAGTAATATATCAGAAGCTGTTTCACTAACTAACTAATCAGTAGAGTTAACAAAACTTATGTTAGTGCAACGGAGGCGTCACTACGTGTGTTAACCTGGATAATTACAATGTTTGCAATGAAACATTCTTTCGATTTATTTTTTTTACAGCTAGCAAGTAACCGTTCAATGTAATTGAGCCACCTTGGATTTTTTTGAGTTTCATCACTTTTTCTCATAACCTGCCATAAGAGCGCTCTCTGTTGTTTTCCATTTACATATTAACACAGAAAAATGGGTGTTCCTCTTCATCCCTTCCCAATAAAGGGAAGGGATTAAAGGAGTACTAATTTTTCTAACAGACATGACTTAACTGTGCTCACCAGCAGACCTTGTATACGGAAGATATTTTGACCTTTCCTACTAGAATAAATTGGAAATGTAACTAATAACTCTGACCTTGACAAGTGTACCAGTAGGCCATGTTAGAGTAAATACCAGAAACCTGAAACTGAAATAGTGAAATGTATATCGACAATATTTTTTTCTCTGTTTCGTTGTTTGTTTGCATACTTATTTTTTGCAGTGTAATGTGATTTAGAAATTGGGAGGCATGCAGACCTCTGCATGGAGCCTCAGGCTCACCATCCGATGATGAAACGTACCCAAGCAGACACTAGCATACTCGCTGATGCGGAAAAGTATAACACGCCTTTAAGTCTTTATATTTAAGACTTTTTTAAAGACAATATTATTTAATATATATATACATATATATATATGAGATTATTCATAATATTCAAAAAGCATTTTATAATATGCCACTGATGCACTTACTTTTAACAAAAGTAAAAGAAAAGAAATGTTTTACTTACGCTATAGCGGTTTGAATAGCACGCGTAAGTCTGGAACATGCAAAACAGGATTCTACTAGCCATTAAAATAGTATCTACTGCCCACCTCTTTCTTCTTTTTCCCCATGATCCCTATTTTTCTGCTCCATATCAGTTTTTTTTTTTTTTTGAAGCATAGCTATTTTACAATAAATAATTCATAGGGGCACGAAAAGGCATGCAGTAACACGGTTAGACGGTTAAAAGGGAAGAGAATCAGTCTCAAAATTTCGGGTGTATTCTATAATATTACACACATGCATATAAACAATATAGTAAGAGTGAAACTGTAGCCTGAGATTTTAGGTTACTTTTTTTTTTTTTCAAAATACCATTAAGGCTAATGTACCGTTTAGCTGGGATTTACTTTGTCTCTATATAATATTGTCTCTCAGTAGAAAGCCTTAAATGAAAAGAAAATACCTGGATCGTTTGAAACACGATACTACAATATTAAGTTGCAAATGAAAGAAGAGCACATTTAGCAACGTAAAACGTATTTATGGGCCATACTGAAGCAAGCATGGTTAGATTAAATAAAGATACTCTTATTTCAAATCACGTGACATCATGCTGGAAGTATTTAAAATTATCTCTTTTCTTTCTGGTTCTTTTCTTTTTCTTTAGTTTCTTCATTTCTGACTTTAAGGTAAGATTTAGTTAAATCTGACTACTTATTGTTTACGTCAAGTGATACTGGACCTTCAACCTTTCACGTTGATTTAACTGATGTGTAGCTGTGACAGACTTGGTGTGTAGAGTGGGTTGCCTTAGCTTTGGTTGATGTTGTTGCTTAGCCTTCTCTGGTCACTCTGGCCTGTGTAATGATGCACTGCTGACGCGTCCTCCTTCAGATACGATGGAGATTTAATGCACAGGTTTGTCTCTTCCTAATTGATTTCTTTTAATTTACTCTTGCTAGACTCCCCCAGACACTTCAACAGCTGATTACGCTGCCAAGTGAGTTCACCTTGAGAAGAGCTAAGGTTCACATACAGTTTTAAATATTATGTCTAACACACAGTTAACTCATGATAAACCCATGGCCTGTTACAGCTTATTAAATATGCTGAAGAAAAAAAAACATATCATGTGTCATTTGATCTATTTTTTAGTCGTTTGCATATATTTTGCTGTATCTGAATTTACCCATATTTTCATCTTCCATTCAGTGCACAGGCTCTGTCTGCATTGAAGTGCACATCCTTTCTGAGGAGATGGATCCTGGGCTGGTGAAGTAGCTCAGCGAAATGTGCCTTCCATTTCCGTGTTCTATTGTCAGCTCTCCATATAAAAACATAAAATATTGAAAGGGTGCATTAACATGGATCAGAAATTGATGGCTGTTTCTCTCGGGAGGGAAAAAGCTGCAGTTAAAAAAAGCACTGGATTCTTTGGTTTGTGGTTCAAACCACCAACTTTGTTTGATATGTTTTTAATAAATCCCCTTTACTAGTTGTATTATAGCATTAAGCTTGACCTAGAGTCAACCTCAACAGATCAGTCCACTATTTGAAGAAAAGGTCACGTGACCGTGCATCGCTGTGGTTTTATCAAAGCTCGGATTGGTTGGATGGATAATGTCCACTAAAATGACCAACTATTCAGCTAACAAACACTTGAGTCTGTTACTTTAAGCATCATGTTTGTTCTTTAAGCATCTAGTCTGACATGATCTCGGCTATAACACTCAGTGCACATCTGTTTTACTTTTACAGTATGCTAATCAGTGTTGCCATGGAGTTTTTGTTTGGGACGTGAAAAGTGAGTGAAGAGATGGGAAGGAGTGGAAAAAAAATGTGTGTAATAAAATATTAATATTAACATTACTGTGACCAACCCCCCACATATACAGGGACTATATAGAAAACCCTGTGTCTAGGAAAAACACAAAAAAGGCTTAGGTCGTGACCATATCCTAGCACTGCACATTTTTGAGTTTAATATACCCAAGAAAGAATATGAAAAAGTCATTTTTAAAAAAGTAACCTATAATGTGTGGCTAAAGACAGCTCATTTTTATCTCTAAAATTTGCTTTATCCCTTCAATAATGACCAACCCAAGGTCTCAGTATTCTACGCTGGACATAAAAACACTGTGTGGAAATCTTTTCAAAACATTAGTTTACTTTGTGGAAAACACACATTTCCACTTGGCAAGAACCATCTTTCAGTTAAGTGTTGAGAAGATCACGACTCAAATACATAAAATTATGCTTTTGCTGGCAAATCTAACAGCTTGCCTCTCAATTTATTTTGGCATTTTCCTTGTTGCTAAAGGACAGGATCAAAAATGTCATTAGACAAAATGGATATGGGGACGTTATGCCTCTTCTGAAAGCATAACGTTTCTCTATGCCAGTAAGGGTCATCTGTGCGAGTGCTCCTGTTCTTTCTTTCTTCTTTTATTGCCGGCATTTTACAAAAGTTATAGCCTGAATGCAGCACTGACAGCCTGTCGATTAGACTGTTTGCTGATGTAAATGTGCTCACATTCTGCGCCCCTTGTTTCCCTTCCTGCGACAATTCGTCACAGGTCGCCCTCTTCAGTGACAGACACTGAATTTCAGAGATGACAAAAGTATCAGGAGATGTTGCGTCTGACTGACTGTGTCCCACTTCTTTTAGGTTTGTTTGCACAATTGTGTCAATCTTTGCGAAAGTGTCTCATGCTAGCATTTGATGGAAATGTGAGATGATAGTTCAGTGTCACTGCGTGTGGTTTTTAGTGGTAAGGGGCAAATAAAAGAGCAATGCAAAGGAGACCTTTTCATCTGTTTGAGGCAGATGATGTTTCACACTACACTCTTTTGTTTGTTTGTTTTTTAAAGTTCTTACTCTTGCATATGATTTGGTTTTGTACCGTCAGTATTTTTGGAAGTGGTAAGGTTGCTTGGTAGCTTTGGGGACATAAAGCGAAGCCACGCTAAATGCTTGGCCTATATATTTTTGTTATCCAAATGAGAGAGAAGGGTGAAGAAGAGCAAGGCCTGCTGAGGTTGTGGAGTATGGCATCCTTGGCTCTGTTGCATCAACGTGCACATGTACATCCACATGCACACATTTAGAGAAATGCTCATCACAACACATCTAACAGACTGGCCTGCCATCTATTGTCCAATGACTGAATTGCATCCCTGTCCAGCTCAATAGCAGTGTTAATATGAGTACCTTTTACATGACATCATTTATCTGACCACTTCCTCTGCTAGACAAAGCAAGGACTTTGCATGAAAACACATTAAAGACTACATGATATTTGTTTATAAATGGCTTTGAGCTCTTTAGATTGGGGGATTTTGGGGGAGGGCATACAGGGCAGGTTGACCTTTAGTGGCCCATATCAAAAAACATGCCCTTTCTGTCAGTGTTAGCCGCAGATTTTTTCTGTCATTTAATTGTTTATCCATTACTTTGGTGCAGAATGAAACACTGTGGGCGAGCGCTTAGGTAAAGCTGTAAATTTTATGACAACACAAAAAACAGTTAAAAGCCCAAAGTGTATGTCCTCCTTTCCTCGACTGGAGTCTTTGCTGGGCCGATTCTGTCCTTACTTTATGTTTGGAATCACTGAACTAAGGAATTGCTTGATTCATGGAGAAAACACTTTCCGAATTAATGCAAATTGCAAATAGCTGTTATACAGTTGAAGAGAAAATTTAGTTCCTGTTTTTAAGTTAATGCGTGCGTGATAACAGAAAATAGATTGAGAGACTTTTAAGTGCAGAACATTCACAGATGTCTTTTTCTGCACTGGATACTTTTATGTTCAGAAATGCATCTTCCCAATCATACTCGTATGTTTTGAGCTGATTTGTGTTCTATGCAGCACTTGTCATAACTTACTAGAATAGTTTGAAAGCGCGGTGATACTTCTCCACCATGAGGGATTCAAATACTTCCCCCAGCACTGTGCATTACTACAACAGTCAGTCGGATTGTTCAGACAGGTCTGTCAAAAAAGCAAAAGAAAATACCACTCAATGTGTACTCACTCTTTCTCAGCTCTGAGTTTCACGCCCCCTCGCAGTCTGCCGACAGGGAACCACTGTTTGCAGTGGGTGGATGAGTAAGTTTGTGTGGAGGTATTACACAGAAACCTGCCGGAGGTTTGAGGAGGACACAGTTAAAGGCCCAAGCAGCCTCTGTGAGATGACGCTCGCGGCTTGGTGGATGCTACAGGGCACATGCATCATCAGCTCTCCACTTGGATTCAAACTATCTGCAGAGCTATTAATGTGACTGGAATAGAGAGAAGAGTCAGTGTAGTGTGAGGGGGGAAAACGGTCAGAAAATGGCAACAATCTAATTTTCCCATTTTAGTGTCCATGCTGGCTAAGTTGCGGCCTTCCTTACTCGGTACAGGTGCAAGCATTTATGGTCCCCAGAGCATTCGTGACAATGACTCTGATGATCCCCTTCTCCTCTAAGGCTTCCACAAAACCAGTGGACAGCATTCTTTAACAGGTGCCCAACATATTTTAACAGCTTCAATAGCTAATGGGTACTTTTGTTTTAGTACAAATATTTCAAAGTGTCAAGTGGATGAATCAGGCGATGAATCAAATCTTTATGCTAAAATATTGGCGGTAAGCATTCAATTGAAAGCACCAGGGTGCTCATTTATAGCATCATAAGGGTAAACTCTTAATCTCACTCCGACAAACAGGCTGTAACTGGCCCCTGATGACTGTGCATGTGAATGTAGTATTTTTTTTTTAAATTTAATTTTAATATATAATTTTCCCCATGACCCTGTATAACTGAATACTTTTTCTTTGCAGTAATAGTGTAAAAAAAATCACTTCTTTGACTCAAAATAAACACGACCAGCCATAAATGAACCAGTCAAATGTTTGCTGGATGCAGATGATCTGTCAGCTTCGATAAATGTCGTTAAAACACGAAGCACAAATGTGAATGTGTTATCACGTTCTGCCAGATGTCCTATTACAATGTCAGCTTCTGTCACTCTAATCTCTAAAAACAGATCTCTGCGCATGAATATGCAACACCTGTGGATTTTCTGGTACAGAAAGCATTCTCATTTACATCTGTAATTCAAGTGCTATTGACAAATCAAGCCTGAGCGGGCGTTGGTGGCACAGAGGTCAAAGAGTCCGCGTGGAGAGCTGAAGAAGGACCAAATTTGCCAGAAACGTGATCCAAAATCTGCCCTCTAATAACAAGGCATCTGCTTATTGTGTTTCTATAATCCTGAGCTCAACTTATGTGGAAATAAGCATTTCCCAAATGAAACTAACTGAATACATTATTAATGGTCCTACTCATTCATTAGTGGTTTTCCCACTTGACTTGTCATGGAATCAGAACGCTCTCAGACTCTGATTAGCTGGTCGTGAGTCATGCTGATGCATTTATTTAAAGACTGGCCCCTTGTTGTTTCACGCTGCAGTTCTGCCCAAACACACAGCTGCCAACGCTTTCCTTTCCTTTCCTTTTCTTTTCTTTTTTAAAATATTTTCAGACAAAGTCCACAGACAGTGATATTGTGCCATTTGCCAGCCTATCACATAAGCGTCTTCTGGATAATGAGCTCTACGCGCCTTCCTCCGCTTCCCACATCATGCCGCTGCCTCCCTCCCTCACCCCTCCAGTCACCCCTAATCAACATTTTTCACATTGTTAATCACTTATGTCAGCTTCTGGTAATTATAGACAATTAATCATGTATGATTCACTGTCTCTCCCTGTCAGCATTGTGCTCCACGCTGTGTGAGCGAAAATGACAAAGGTGAAACTGCCTTTATTAAGTAGGCAGCAGCACTAGGGAGTGGACTCCCCAGTGATAAGCGGCATGTTGCAGCGCTTTGGCTTACACTTCCTCGAGGCGAGCGATAAAGGCCAGGTGGAGATTAAATTACATTAATTCCTTTGCCAGAAGCCCTGACCCAGAATGACTTACAAGACAAGGAGGATGAGCTGTGGTGAAACTACTGCCAAAGTACTGAAAAATGAATTAACCATCATTGTCACAACACTACGTGGTCCTAACCTGCCATGTACAGTCAACTTTTCAAAACACACACACACACACACAGCAGACTGCTATCATTCCATTTGTTTCCTTTAAAGTCCACACTGCGTCTGCCCAAAGCATGAGCAGATTAGGGGTTTTTCTTTGCCATCATTTCTCATTTTCATCCATCTCGGTTTAAACTTTTTGAGTCCCAGTGCCCAAATCTATCATTTCTGAAAAACAATTCTCTACACACCCAGAGTACACACCCTCTCTGGCAAACATGGAAATGCAAACATGCACATTATCAGCAGCTCTGTTACCAAGAATTCCCCGACCTTGCCTGTGATACTGTGATGCATTTACCCCTTTCTCGTCTAGACCTGCTTGCACGGCGAGTCCACGCTGAGACAGTAAAGTTCAGTTGTTAAGACGTTCTGTGTGTGTTCTCCAAAGCTTTTGTAAAGATGTGCTCTGTGCAGCTCTCGTTGGTGCTTTTAAGCATTACAGGTAAGCACATTTCTGTCTTACGTTATCATTTGATTTTCTTTGTAGCAAGTTTACATTTTATTGGAAACCTGCTTGAGGTCTGATGTTGTTTTACAGGATGTGTTGAACTGATCACAGTGACAACCACGCAGAAATATATCAACATGACAATTGGTGGAAGTGTCCTGCTCGAGTGTGCGTTTGCCACTACAGAGGCGACAACTACCAGCCTAACAATTCAGTGGGAATTTCTCTCAAAATCCTCCATGACTGCACAGCAGGTAGATACAGTCTATTGTTCAGATTATAGCCATGCACCAACTAATTTGTAGTATTCTGGACCAGGATCATAAAATCTCTTTCAATTTAGTAGCTAAAAAGAGGGTGTGCAAGTTGAAGTTG
>VURO01002530.1:13096-23299 GCA_015108175.1 Pelvicachromis taeniatus
ACATTGGTCCTCTAAAGATCATATTTACTGGAGAACCAAAGGTTTCATTTCTCCAAGTATTTGGATCACTCATGCAAACTAGCTCAGGGACAGTGAGTCTGTGCAGTGATAGCAAACAGATTTGATCGGACTTCTTGCCATTTGCTTTCAGATTTGTTACTATCAATCAGGCGAGGTTGCCATTACGAAGTCTTACAAAGACAGGATTCAACCTCCAGCTGCTCCGGGCACCACCAAGAATGCCTCCATAATAATAAGAAACATGCAAGCATCGGACTCCGGGCTCTACACGTGTGAAGTTCACAACTTTCCCGATGTTGACGGACAGTCTCAGGCAAATATCATTGTGAATGTCCTCGGTGAGTTTGGTCCACTTT
This sequence comes from Pelvicachromis taeniatus, assembly GCA_015108175.1. Lineage (NCBI taxonomy): Eukaryota > Metazoa > Chordata > Actinopteri > Cichliformes > Cichlidae > Pelvicachromis > Pelvicachromis taeniatus. Next base: position 13,474 of record VURO01002530.1, read on the forward strand.
TGAAATAGGTTTTTGGTGTTTGGTATATTATTGTGTTTTTGCATTTTTACATTTCCGAACCCTTTTGATCCTATTTGATGCACTATAGATTATTTTTAGAGACAAAACATGAACTCTAACACACTTAGGTCACACAAAAGCACAGGTAAAAGTTAACAAAAGGACTGAGTCAGGGAAAGGAACCTACACACATTCTCACAGTCCAGGAGAAATCAGAAAGGTTGCGAAGGTAAACAATGGGTGTGTAGGAGATTTCATGCTACCTGATTACACCCATTAGAATGCTGCTGCTTCAGCCATTATTCTCCTCCTCTAACTAAGCAAGTGCGACTCCCTGAAAAGGGAGCGCCAGTGTTTTTATCAAAACTGTGATTTCAGTAAAAATGTTTCAGCTATCTTTCCTCACCTGAGATTTCTGTATCAATTATCAATGTTGTAACATTAACAAACCTATTAAAGTAGTGACCCTGAACAGTGTAAATAGGGAATTACATTCATCTCAAATCCCCTCATTCACCGAGTTACCAGGACAACCTTGCAGGCCTCAGTAGTTTCCATGGTTACTTCAGCAGTCTCCTCATTGTCAGTGTTGGAAATTAGAAAAAGGACTGTGACTGCATCCTCGTACTGCATACAGAATATATATGAGTGTCTGCTGCATGCATGTGCTACCTAAATACTGTGCAGCCTTTATGAAGAAATTATCAGGGAGGGGGTCACTTTCTTCATGCTGACTGTGAGGCACAATATGAATATGTATGACTGCACTCATGCTGATTAACATGGGCTCAAGGCTGATTTGCATCATTTATTTTCCCAAACACTGCAAAACCTCAAAATCTTACTAAGTATATTTGTCTTAATTCCGGTCAAAATAATAATCGCACTTAAAATAAGACACAATCAGCTACAGAGTAACATTTCAGTAAGATGTGTTTTGTTTTTAGACAGTGCATCTTGAAACTAGAGAATTTTCACTTGTTCCATTGGCAGATTTTTTACTTATTTCAAGCAAAAATATTGTGTATTAAGTGAAAAAATCTGCCAATGGAACAAGTAGCTGAATGTGTCTTATTTTAAGTGTGATGAGATTATTTTGACTAGAAATAAGACAAATACACTTGGTAAGATTTTGAGTTTTTGCAGTGTACAACACACTGAGACTGGACAGATTTGCCATAAATTACAAATATAATGTATAGAAATTGTATTTGTTTTCCTGATGTCTTTTTTGTGAAAGTTAAAACACATATGGTATCAAATATGATTTTGGCATACAGTTTGTTTCCTACTGTCTTACTGAACGATCTAATAATCGGCGGTCAGGCGCAATGAAACACAGATTGCATCTTCAGTCACTGCTCAGCTCAGGATGAGGCCACTCCTAACATATCCTGAATCACGATGACTAATGACTAGCCATGGGACATTTTGTTTGATTAAAAGGATTTGCTATTTTAACAAACAAATCTGTTAACCATCTTTGATAAACAATCTACAATACACAAAGCAAAAACAGAATTTCACCTGAAAACCCCAAAGAAAGACTAAAACAAATGCTCTGGTGCATGAATGAAAATGAAAAGGACACCAGAATTTGCCTTTAGCCCTTTATTTTCCATTATCTACTTCCTATAGTCTACAAAATGCATCTAAATTGCCAGTACAGTGTCAACAGCTAACACAGATGGGGCAGAGAGGAGAGAGGACCCTCATGATTGAGATCTGCTCTCTGGCTGGTGATTTATTCTCTCAAGATTAAAATCAGCCAATCAGGTGTTGGAGAGACACTCAGCAGTGGAAACCAATAATTGATGGCACCTACAGGGAGAAACCAGCATAAACAGGAAAGAAAAAAATACACACAGATAAACACACACGAAGATGCAGACTGGAATATAGCGGTAATCAATATGGTGTAGAGCATCTGTTCTAAAGCAGCGACTGAAAGAGCATCTAGAGGCACTTGACCATTGCTGCTTTATCCCACTTCATACTGCAGCAAATTTCAGAAGGGAAAGTACATTTTTTTAATTCCACTGCCTTTATCTGACATATGTACTAGTAGTTTCCTGTCCTCAGTATCTAACTCAGTCTAAGACAATTATAAAACAATGTGGTGTTAAAAATGAAGATTGGTGCTTTCAAAGTGTTTTGCTTGCAGCCCCATCAGATAAGCCGTCACTAAAGTGTGATTTCCCCTCTAAAGTTACCCTGTGGTTTTGCTGAAATAACGTCAAAGATTGCAGTGGTAAAAATATCCAAAAGTAATAAAGAATAGAGAAAAAAAAAGATGAGTAAATTATTCATATTGCACCAAATAATAACAACAGTCGCCTCAAGGTGTCATGTATTATAAGGTAAAATCCTACACTAATACAGAAAAAATCCCAACAATCAGACGACCCCCTATGAGCAAACACTTGGCAAATGTGGGGAGGAAAAACTGCAGTTTAATAGGAAGGAATTTCCAGCAGAACCAGGCTCACGGAGGGGCAGCCATCTGTCTTGACCAGTTTGTGGGTGGGGGTGAGGGGAAGGAGACAAGACAAAAGACAAGCTGTAGAAGAGAGTCAGAGATTAATACTAACTAATGATTAAATGCAGAGTGGTCCATAAACACATAGAGAGGAAAAACAAGGAGTAAGGAAGCATCAAGGGAAGCTCCCAGCAGGTTAGCAGTGTTGCAACTAAGGGAAGGTTTGGGGTCACCTGATCAAGACCTAAGTATAAGCTTTATCAAACAGGAACGTTTTAAGGCTATGATGATGACTGGATTTTCTTGCCAAGCCTCAAAGGGAAGCTGATCTCTTTATTCAGCAGCTCCTTTTTAAATGGCTTGAAAAATGTCAGTGTTTTCTGCAGGCTGAATGTGTGCTTTGTAATAATGTCAAGTAGCCAATAAAGCCTCACCTTCCTTATGGTCTGCCAGAGAAACCATCTGCTCCTTACTGCGCTGTCCACGGCAATGTAGAATCAGGTCACCTGGTCACTCTGTCCTGCCACAGTGAGCAGGGAAACCCAACACCGATCTACACCTGGGCCAAACTGGATCAGACCAAGACAAGGAGACCTGTGCTGGGAAGAAGTGAGTCCTGCATATGTACACACACACACACACACACACACACACACACACACACATACATACATACATACATACATATATACTATGCATTAGCACATTTACCCTCTCATGAACCTGAGTGCACTTTGTTTTTTCTCAGCAACCACAACTGGAATACTGGAAATCAAAAATATATCCCAGTTTGAGTTTGGGGAGTACCAGTGCACTGCTACAAATGCTGTGGGCTTTGCAATGTGCACCATTGAGCTGAGTCCTGGTTTGTTCTCATATTTATTTTTGGGAGTTTAAATATGTGTGTGTGCGTGTGTGGAATAATCCCCCTCACAGGTATAAAAACTTTTGTGTTTGTATAGAAGTGGGAGATGGGGTTATTGCAGGCGCAGTTATCGGAGCGCTGCTCGGGTGCGTGCTGATCGGCCTGGTTGCGTGGTTCATCGCTCACACAGTGAAGAAGCACAAATACAACGCTGTTAAAACGGCAGAGGCCAACGAGATGAAGTGAGATTACAGATTTCTGATACACTTCTTCAGCTGATCTGGTCATTTTAGAGTTTAAGGGCGTAACGGCTACTGTCTCTTTGTCCACTAGGAGGAGCTCTCCTCCAGCCCAGGAGGCCTATGAGAGCGTTCCCAATGCAAACACAGCTGACAACCTTCAGGATGAGCAAGAAGGCCCACAAGTCTAAATGCCACTCTAAACAGCTATAGCATTGCATTAGCGTCTCAGTTATGTATACCAGTCTTTGACATGGAGAGAATTCAGATGTAATGAGAACAATGGAGATAATCTTCTCCTATGAATTTGCATTTCTGTGCTTACTCAAATTCAGTCAGTTTTATAGCTTTTTTTTTTTTTTTTTTATTTTCAATTTTTATTTTTTTATTATTTTTTTTTTTTTTTTTTTTTTTTTTTTTTTTTTTTTTTTTACATACAAGAAAATCAAATAAACCACATTGATGATTCACTCATGCCTATACAGTAAAGGGACATTAAATTAGAGTCCATTTTTTAATTTACTGTATTCCATAGGCTTTGTGAATAATTCAGTATTGTTTGATTATACTCGTGAATGCTATGAATGATCAATATAAGTTACTAGCACTGAGGTTACACTGCTTTGATGTGCACAACCAGCTCAGTATGTGATTTTGGTTTTTTGTGTGCTTTTTTTGTCTTTTTTCTGATTATTATTATAACCTGTGTTTCAAACTTTTTTTAGAATAACTGATTTTTTTTAGTAGTAACAGCAGTAATATAAGTAACACCATCATTTTGTTTTGTATCACGTACAAACTTTACAAATAATGATTAAATAAAACATTTCTGAATCACCAGTCTCTCTGAAAAGATTTGTCACATGGGTGTCAGCGACTATGTTTACCAGTGTTGGGCAAGTTACTTTGAAAAATTCATTAGTTATAGTTATTTATTCTAAAAAGTAACTGAATTATTAATTGAGTTACAATTACTATTACTATTGTGAAAGTAACTAATTACTAGGAAAAGTAACTATTGCGTTTCTTTTAAAACCCTCTGGGATCCAGCGTATAACTGGCTGTTTTTGATTACTTTTGATTTTACCTCAACATTTCACATTTAAAAGCTATTTATCTTTACCCTGGCTAACTGTCTTAAATGAAAAAAGCTGGATTGGACTACTGCACTCACCTGCCTACACAGTTTAAAGGAACCAGCAAAGTACACACCAAGGTTTCTTACATTTGTCTTACAAAAGGAGGATAAGGGGCCCAAAGCACTGCCATTGTGGTTATTATCAAAAATGAAAACTTTTGTTTTATTTTCATTTGAAATTTTTTTTAAAGACAACCACTGTTTGATGTCAGGCAGGGTATTAATAGCTGAAGATGGTCTGTCCCTGCTTTTAAAGGCAGATAGAACTGCAAGTCATCTGCAAAACATTGGAGTCTACAAAAGAGGTGGTTGCTCTCTCACCTCCGTCACACAAAACTTCCCCCTCTTCCTAAACAACCAAATGCCATCTTGCCATATAATTTTTTTGATTGGTCGACCATGACTCTGGTTTTACGTGGAATATAATTTAAAAAGTAGTACATAGCATGTTATTGCTATGTCGTCTTAAATTGGCCATGTGATTGGTTTACCACTACTTTATTCTTCCTCAGCCAATCAGCAGCACTCGTGCGATTGTTGACAGTGAAGGACCAGACTGCTTTGAGCTAATTAGAAGATAAAAGTAACACTGAATGCACAACACATCACAACACAGCTTGATAACTGGAAGCCATTTGAGGATTTAGACATTTAATTGTTTCAAGTAAAATTCAGGAAACATTCATACTCTAACTTTACATAAACTGTTTAAAAAAATCAAATTGTAATTAAAAAAAATACAGGAGAGCAAACTAAAACATGCACCAGCAGCATCAGTGCAGTGTTAATTAAACCTGTATTGTGGGCAGAGTGATAAGGCAGTTAAGTGAAGAAAACTTCACGTTCAGGCCTGGAGCCCGAAGCAGCGGGCAGCACTGAGGACGTCGTCTCTGGTCAGATAGCATCCACAGAGTTGCCTCGAGCCAGTGAAAGCCTCCCTCCCGTGTAAGACTCGCCAGTTGTCTATGAAAACAACCTTACAGGGAAAAGAGGCAAAACACTGCGATTACAAGAAATGACGCTGACATTGTCCGGTGACTTGACTATGAATTAATTTCAGTTGGAACTCAGAGAAGCATCTATGTTTTAATATTGTGGCCTGCACATATCTTACTTTCCCCGGAGTCAGCTTCACCCATAGCTCGTTCTGTGGCCTCCTCAGCTCTGTGGTCAGCGCTCGATGCGCTGCATACCAGCGCTGAACCACGTCATGGGGGATTGTGTTTAGCACGGATCGGTCGTAATTGTTGTATCTGTCGAAACGTAAAAACATCAGTCGCGCTAATTGAATGGACAACCACTTAACAAGTGAATACAATATCAGAAAAATAAAAACAACACTAAATTTCAGCATCAACATACCGTATAAGATACATTTCATTATTCCAAGGATAAACGTTGAGCACGGGGCCGATGCCCGTGATGTGGTTTTGGTGCCTGTCGGTATTTTCGATGTACTCGTGCTTGATGGGCACCTGAGCAAGCAGCTCAAAGCTTTCAGGTGACCTCTGACGTAATTTTTCTGCAGCGTAGAAGCCATCCACGAGTAGCGTCCTTCCCCCGGTTCCCTCATGCTTGAGACAGTGGAAAACCTGGATTCTGCCCAAACGATCAGAAGCATCAAATATCCAAACATAATTATGAGAATTCAAATAAAACGTCCAACGTTGCTTTTCAACGTTACACCAACAAGCCCATCTCTGCTGCACCTACCCACACGGTTCCTGAAAGTAGGAGGTGTCAGTGTGACGGTCCAGGGCCAGCTGGCTGTAGGCAGTATCTCCCCTGGAAAAATCTGAAGTGAAGCACCACATTCTGCCATAGGTAGTCTCCCTTTGTGAGAAACAGATGAAATTGAGGAGAATCAACAGACTGAATGACTCCTGAGCTGCCACTGGATATAAAGCGTTAACGTAAAGAACCAATGAAAGCGCTGAACATTTCCATGAGAATGTGATCTGTAGGCCAACAGGAAGCATACCTGATTAGACTGACCCTCTGGGTTACTGCCTCTGTGGCTTCCACTGTGGCTGGGACATCGTCTACAAAAGCGATCCCATACAGAAGATAATTCTGAAGAAATTTCTTTAGCTCATCATCACAGCTCATGAACGTGTCCCATTTAGATGATGGTATGTTTGCATTTCTATAGATGTCTGAATTCCAGAGGACACGAGGTTGTTCTGTTTTCTGGTACTTTCTCTCAAAGCTGTTCTCAGCAAGCCAACTAAGACTGTACTTGGACACGTGACCACCAGGCCCTGGAACATAGACATGCAAAATATGGTTAAGCTGACTTTGACAGATTTCCACTCTAAGGTACTTCCTGTTATAAACATTTCAGATAATGAGGTCATCCTATTTGCAAGTACAGTATTCCCTATGAGTCAAGTGTGCAGTTTCAAACAGTTTCTCTTTTTTTTTCTTCTCTGGACTCTGGGTGACGTCAATGAGATAACATTCCGGAGAATATTCCTAATATGGTCATCACAGGCACACATCCCTGGCTGTGGACACAGAAGCCCCACCCACTTGCTCTTTGAACCTTCTTTTAATGAGCGCAACCAATTAGAAGAAAGTGGCCTTTAAAGGAAAGGAGCTACAATAGCTTGTTTCAGCCAGATGACAAAGTGACGAAACAAGCTAGACAATTAATCAGGCTTATTTTCAACTTCTACTATTGCAAAGCTACTATAATAGAGTCCATCTGTTTGTGGAGATTATCTACCAATTGGAAGGTTGGTGGTTCAATCATTGGCTGCTCCAGTCTGCATGCTAAAGTGTTGTTAGCCAAGATAGTGAATCCTGAGTTGCTTCCAATGCATTCAACAAAGTGTTAGATAGAAGGCACATTAAATAAATTATTGGCTAATTATTGGCTTAACGCGAACTGATCCGCGTTAATGCGCCAAAATTGGCAAATCCCTGTTAACGAGTTAATGCAGATTAATCCGTGTGAGGGGTTACTCTCGACTAGCGTGATTAACAATTAACCCATCTGGAGCGCAGACTGACTCAAAATCCCTGAAATGTCTCTGTCAACGCATTTCGGGCAGTTTGTCCATTCTGCGCTCCAGACAGGTTGAGTGAGTAAAAAGATTTAATTGTGTTAATTGTGATGACCGCATTAATGCATTTAGCCACGTTAACGCTGTATTAAAGCTGTATTAACGTGTTAACGTTGACAGCACTAGTTTTATGTAACTGAAATGTTTAATTATGTGGGCTACATGAAATTATTAATTATTATTAATTAATTATTATTAATTAAGACTACATATAGTCTATAACTAAAAGCCCCGGGGCAGACGCTGGAGAGATTATAACTCTCAGCTGGCCTGGGAACGCCTTGGTGTTCCCGCGAACAAGATGGAGGTAGTGGCTCGGGAAAGGGACGTCTGGGCTTCTCTGCTTGGGCTGCTTCCCCTGTGACCCGGCCTGGATAAGCGGAGGAGGATGGATGGACTATATTTATTAGTGACGTTGACGCGTTAATACAGCCGCGTTAACGCGGTCATCACGATTAATGCGGTCATCATAATTAACACAATTACAATTTTTAATGCCCGTCGGGAGCGAAAATAAAGGCTCTGATTTTGCCACCCCATTTGATTTTCATGCCACCCTCATGCCATCCTAAGAAAATATCTCTAGATTTGCCCCTGAGCGCACAATAGCAGAGGGGTTCTCAAAATTACCTGACTCGGATCTGAATGCAACATTTATATCAGGCAGTCCATGTGCTGCTGCGATTTAGCATTTGCTAACCTAACTCTGAAAGCCCCCCTGTTCACAAACAGAATACACACTCAGAAACTGAGCTGACCTTGAATATGTTCCACTAACAGGGAGAGGCATGCATGCCAGAATGCCTACATCAGCAGCTGTCATGGGGCTGCCACATCCACATATGTCACTGTATGTAAGACACCGTGTCACTCTTGTGCCTGCATAAAACCATAGTGAGAGTACTTCTCAGCAGCCGCACAGTCTGGGATTTTTTTTTTTAAGCCAGAACAGTAGAGTATAATCCAGAGAGATTCCCACAGGGAAAATGGATCTCGGATCTACAACCGTCAACACTCTGACGGCACTGCTATATTCTTAAAAGCTTAAAGGAAGATGGAGTCTCCCAGTCTGAACACTGACTCCTGTACTAAAGAGTGAATAATTCCAGCAGCCATGTGTAGACCAGTGGTCTACACATGGCTGTGTGTAGACCTGCAGATGCCATGTGTAGTTCTACACATGGCATCTGCAGGTCTACACACAGCCATGTGTAGACCACTGGTCTACACATGGCATCTGCAGGACCGTTTAATCTTCGGATTTTCAAAAAGCAAGGGCAACTAAATCCCACCTGACTTCTTCCACTTAGCAGACAGAATAAGTAATGACTCCAGCTAGCCAGTGCTTTGTGCTAGTTAAGCTAGTTGGCCTCTCCCTGCTGGGGCTCTCTTTGGGGAATAGCACTGTGAACAGAGCAATGGCTTGTGTCTACAGCAAGTGGGCAATTATGTGGAAGAGGAGGCGTTAGAGAGTGTGGGAAGGGTTTCCTCAGTGGTGGGCAGGAAGAGAAATCCACGATCCTCCCCCTGAGGCAGCAGATCACAGAAAAATATAAACCTGCATGTTTTCTCAGCTGTGTTCAAGAGCAGACTGGAACCAGGCATAAATTACATAATTTTTTCAACTGGCTTTTAGGGGTCAGCAGAAAACACTAAACAAGGAGCACAGATATATCTCGGTCTCATCTTTTATTTGATGGTGACTGCTGATAAAGGCTGCTATCTAAATCCAGGTTAGCCAACATTCCTTGTAAGTGTAAATCGTTTTTATGGTATATAACTGTCTAACTGTCTATGTTTTGTTTTTTTTCCCCTTTGCTTAATTACACCCTAACCCTTACTGTACCTGCACATGAAGTAAATCTTTACACAAATACATTGTGCCAGGGTGCAAAGACCACTACAGAAATTTGGCTGTGCAGAGAACTTAAGACGAGTTGGTCCTGGGCAGAGTTATTACAGCTTTGGATTTTCTAATTTGATTTTTTTTTTTTTTTTTTCTTTTTTTTTTTTTTTTTTTTTTTTAAAATGGGTAAA
>VURO01002532.1:0-18701 GCA_015108175.1 Pelvicachromis taeniatus
CCCCCCAAGTTTCATATTACAGTTGAAACATTTTCCCCTAAAGATATTCATCTTAACTTTCATCAAGATTTAAAAAACAAAAACAGAAAGAATGTTTACATCTAAAGAAGTGTGTTTTTCTCTTAAAAATGATTTTGAATCATTTGTTTCGCTTCCTTGGTTTAAATGATTTCAGCATTTTGTTTAAATAATGACCACGTTTGAAAAGAATTTTTCTTTGAAGATTAAATATTACTTTTTTTTTTTTGCAGTATATCCTCAGAGAGAAGAAATCGTTATTGATGAAAGCAATGCAGTGGTTTAGAATTACTGTGCACTAAATCATTTTTATGCTAAGGAGTAACCTCAGCTCCATCAACACATAGCTGTTGGCTAAGCCTGGATTCAGATGAGGGCTTATGATTGCATCTTAATGGGCTTATTGGGAACGAGGTGTCACAGAAAGCATTGGGGGATTAGCAATTACAAAAATGTCTCCACTAGCCCAAAGTTTTTGAGTTTTTGCCCTGGTGAATTTATCCTTCACCAAACTGAAATCCTTTCAGCACAAATTAAATTAACATGCTGTCAAACTTACCAATGCTGAGGTGCTGTGAAATGGACACCTGCTAATGACTTTATGGTAAACTCCTGTTGGTGTTTCCAGGGTTAAAATTGTATTTGCTCCCACAAAGCTTCAGACTGATTTTCAAAGCAGGCTAGTGTGAAGTTTGACTAGAAGCTGGCCTTTTGGGCTCTTATTACAGCGGCTGTGATTTATCAACAGCCAGCCCTGATCTTCCGCTGGTGGGGCTTCCCAGCCCTTAACAAACTTTTCCAAGTTTGTCTAAACCCAGGAGACCGTTCAACTCTTAGGCAACAGAGCTGCATTGCGGTTAACCATCACTCTTTAAAACAAATCTTATAATGATCCATGCTGTGGCTGCTACAAAGGCGGCAGATTTGGATCAGAGCCATATAAGCACTGTTATGCTCAATGTCTGACCTCTGGTCCAAGCCTTACCCTTGGCACTTAAAGAGCCAAAGCCTCTGCCCTAACTATCAAGCATCTTTCATACAAACAACAGAGGGCACCTATGGAGCTCCAACAGAGACTAAGATGTGTTAGCTAATTTTTTTACCTTTGGACCATATTTGGAAAAACTGTGACATGTGAGTCTAAACTAAATCACTGCAGGTTTACCACCATTCAAAGCATGTTCTAACAGTTACAAGAAGGCTTTAATTTTCTCAAAGCGATCCATCGATTGTAAGAGTGGTTTCCCTGAACATATCACAGAGTGTAAAGTTCTAGCACACTGTGCGGTAAACTCACACATGGACACAATGAGCAAGCATAATGAAACCATCCATCTTCTTGATACTAAAGTCTAGCATACAGAAGGAACTGACTGTCTTATAAATCTTTTTCATAACCCCCGCCAGTTTGATCCATGCAGTTATTAGGATCCAGATAAAACGCACCATGCTGTCTTTCTTATTCTCTGTCTCTAAGTTTTTCCTTGTCGAGCATGTGGAGCTCCAGCTGGGACACTTGGCAGGAGATGTGAGGGAGATGAGACAAAGATGTGTAGCAAAGCAACAGGAGAAGAAGTTGAAGTTGTCTTGGGAACCACCCATGAAGTCCACCTCCAGAGCTGGCTCCATTTAACCCATCAAACTGGAGACCTAAAGTTCACTTAGTTAAGAATCTACAAGCACACAGGGAGGGCAGTGATGTTCGCACAAATATGCTTCGTGTCAACCAAAAATAAAAAGGCTGTGCAGAGAGAGAGACTGAGAGACAGACACCAAACTAATAAAAGCCATTTATATATTTATGCATGTGCATGTGTTTTGCATCTGTACGTGATGTTGTTGACCAAACCCAAAGATAGTCCCCACATGTTTGAACTGATTTGTGAGCGTGCGTAAGTATTTTTTAAAACTGATTCCTAATATGTGGCTAAACCAAAGCCTTTTGCGCTCATGTGTTGTTTTTGTGCATGTCTGTGTATGTGATTATGTAAACCAAATCCAAGATGGCACGAACAGAAAATCCCCAAATAGTATTTACAAGTTTGCGAGGTTTGTGTGTGTGCATTTATACGTCTGCTGGTGTGTGAGGGAGTGTGAGATAGTGAGGGGAACTCAGTGTTCAGCCAAGGACAACAAGAAGTTCCCTTTGGACAGAGGAGGTAGTCATGAATCAGGTGCGATACCTGTGACCCTGCGTTAGCAAAAGGCCAAAACAAACACACCCAAAGTAGAGCCGCACTCCAGCTAAACTTCTCTCTGTGTGGAAGTCATTACTGAGGTGTTGAAGTTGTCACTTTTCCTCTGCTGTTGAAAATGTTTTCATGTAAATCTCTTACACAGAAACCTTTTTATTTCTTAGGGTAACAGGCACTAATGTTTTTTGAGACGTGCATTATCCTCACTATGCATGGATGGTTAATCACACGTCTTTATATCAGAATAACAGCAGCCTTTCCTGTTTTATAATGTATGAATGAGCATTGATGATAAGTATATTTTAAATATATATATATATATTATATCTCAAATTATCTTCTAGAATGCTAGCAGTGTAAAACTGATGCTGATTATCTATTATCCCAACTAAGATGTAGCAAATTCATTCAGTTTTGTTGCTTTAAATCAGATGCCATATGCTTTGCTTTATATCTTCATGTGTTATATCTTCATTAACACATATCCTTGACCCATCCAATTACTCGTTTACATTTATTGGAAATATGCTGTGGATTGATGGCACCAGTAATGATGTTAGGGTAACCTGAGCCGTCTATGCTTTCCTGCACTGCGTGAAGCTGTATTTTCACCTTGTCAGGTCAAAGTTGCAACTGAGTTGTCTCAAGATTGTGTTTTTCATCAATGTGTCTAGAGGCAAATGTCTTGATTAATGTGCTGGTCTGAGCCAAAGTCCTGTTTGACAGTTATGAGTTCAAAGTTTCTAGGTTTACTAGGTATGGCAGGACAAGCCGGGTGTGACCTACAGTGGGGTTGCATGGATCTGGACAAGCCTCCCCTCCATCCCCATCAGGGGTGGCCAAGCGGACACAGTCATTTTACAGGAGAGGAGGCGAGTGTTGAGTTTCAGTGTCACACAAGGGAAACTCTTACAACTACACTCCTCAACCCCTGCCCTCCTCACCCTGCGTCCCTCAGCACCAGTATCCATTATGTCCCAATATACTCCCCACTCCTTTTCCGTCCCCCATTGAGCTCTAGCTGCCATCTCATGGCCCAGTGCGCTCCCAGACCGTTCGTACTCTGTTTCACTGCTGTAAATGTCACCTGAGTTACACTCTCTCTGCTTTCCACAGAGTGTGCTTTATTCAGCCACCTTTTAAAAACAGACCCCTGCTTGCATTTCATGTTTTCTCTTTTTTTAAAAACATGCCAAAGGGTAAGTTTCCTCCCGATCCTCCATAAAATATTGTAGAAGTCATACGATAACGCCTATATATTTCTGTGAATGTCAGATTTTATTTAGTCACACCAGAATTTTGTTTCCCTCCTTTGAGCCTGGAAAGCTGTGAGTAATGTACGTGTGTTTTTCGCAAATGTTAATTTAAACTAGTTGTTTACATTTAGTTCTTTGACGCCATTAGTGGAAATACAGTTTTTTTTTTTCCACTCATAACACAGTTTTGTCAGTGTTAGGTCCAAACATAATAGCAATCATTTGTAAAAGTGCTTCATCCAAAAAGAGATATGTTTAATACGTCATATGACAGGGTGAAATTTTACAGTTGCCAAAGTCTCCAATCAGATCATATCCCAAGATGATGTTCTGTGTATGACTCATGCTGGAAACACAGCAGCAAACATGTCAGGCATTTCTAAAAATGATCATCACAGCACGTCTTTGGTAGAAATCTGGGCAGAGGTCTGTTAGACTGCTAAACACTTACAACCGTGGATTTTGACTGAGCATGATACAGTCACAGTTCTTCCATGATGCAAGGTCTATATTCTGTAGAGGTCATAAGGGACCTGGTCTGAAAGTGATGACAGTATGATTAATGCACACCTCCATTCCCGCTCACACACCAACATCACATGGAAGCCCAAGTGGCTTGCTTAAGCAAAGCTGAAGAAAGCTCGAAGAGTAGCCAGTGTTCATCTGAAGATCACTGATAAGATAAGACACAGTTTGGCACTGGCAATAATACTGAACTCATTATTATAGGGATAATAACAGTGAAAACATTTTAGCAAGTTTGGTTACATGTCATACTAAAAAAAACTAGCCTTCAATTTATTTAGCTAACTGACTCTTCAGTCAAAAATTCAGCAAAATTCAGATCTAGGATAAAAACAATTTGGCTAAAAAAATTATAATGAGACAAAGAAGATGTGAATATACTGTACATCTTCCATTAGTAGCCTGTCTCTTTTAAACGCAGGTTTCTAATAAATGCCGGTTTGAAAACATGTCACGACAAATAGACGCCGGTCTCCAATAGTAGCAGAGCGACCTTCGACCCGGAAGTCCCTCCGCGCTGTCGTCGGTCCTCCTGCGTCTCATCACTCGGCCAGCTGTTTCCAATCAGCTGTTTCCAACCAGCGGCATTTAAGCTGGATGCAGCGACCATTGAAGTGGGATTATTACACTAAACTGGAACTGTCAGCTAGCGAATCTGCTAACTGTGATTTTCTGGTCTTTTACATCCTCTCCTGGAGAGTCAGGCGGAGAGACGTTTCGGGGAGCACCATTCGTGCACTGGGCTACCACAGACAAGGAGACACTCGGGAGCAAAGGAGGAGCACAATTGGGAACTGCATTATTTGTGAACTGTTGGAATATGTTTTGGAGCACTGTAAGTAAACGCACTTTTCACCTCAGTCTAAAAACCGCGCCTGGGTCCTCTTTCCCTCTCACTTCCATGACAGTTCCATCTGAGAAGGGAATAAGAGCCGGTCTCCAACAACCGCCGGTCTTATTTAAATGCTGGGCCGGCCGGATAATTTTTTTAATAAGCGCCCGGGCTACTAGAAGAAGCTATACGGTACTGAAATACATAAGTTGTGATCAGCTTTAACAAATGTAGTCATGATATCATTCTGCAAAACTGATTACAATATTCACATTTAAAAAAACTGTCTTCTATTAGAGCAACAGAACATCCCAACTATGCTGCAAATGCTTCAGCGTCACATATCATCGGCACTGTCTGCCCATAACAAAATGAGCCCAAATACATCGACGGCCTCAAAAGCATTAAAACACTTTGTGGTTTTGTCATCCCTCAGCAGTCAAAACGAGTTTCTAAAGAGATGCAGTGATGTGAAGGAGCTCCTTCTGAAACCACCTTTGTTAACCTCACCACCTCTATTAATCTTCCGTGCACAGCTATAAAAGAGCCTGTGTGGAAAATGAAGAGGTTGTCTGAATTCAGTGCACGCCAGAGGCCAAGTGGTCAGTCAGGGTAAGAGGAAACTCAGGCTGGCATGCCGATTCAGTGCCAGTTACTGCCAATACAAGCTATCAGGCCACATAGACAAACAGCTTGACAAACTGTTCCATACTGCGAGAGAGCATATCTGGACTGCCAAGTCTTACGGCAAACTAAGGATAGCTTAATGGAAAGCGTGGACTAAAACAGCACATTTGTGTTATTCTTACTCCACCTATAAATTTTGTCATCATGATGTATGAAATCCCGTAAATTTCACACCAAGCAATACACCTTTTAGAACCATTCAGTCCTCACATTTATTTTTATAATGGGGAAAAAGTGTATTTTTCATAACCATCTAATTAATTAGGTAACAACATTAGCATGTTCCCTTCATATAATCCATGATCAATGTGTGTTTTTCTTACGGTTACATGCTATTTGTCATGTAATTCACCTTAAAATCACCTCATTGCTCTATACACAAATAGAGCAATGTAGGAACTGTACAGTTGCTTTATTTTATTTTGTCATTCATCCACAGACAAGACAGTCTAAACTCAACAAAGACAGTAATGCAGCATTTGAATATTTGTTGTTGTTGTTGTTTTTTTGTATTATTTATATCTCACTCATATGCAAATCTCAGACAAAGAGTTTGTCAAAGCAAACTGAACAGTATGGTTTCCCTTTCTGATCCTTGAAGATGCCCTGGCTGAGCTGCCGCAGACAAAAGGCACACACAAAGTGCTCGGGGTGAAACTTGCGATCCATAGCAGAGATGCAGCGGCCGATGATGGGCTTTCCGCAGCCCCCGCACAGAGTGCCTTGCCTGGCGTGAAAGTGAAGCGAGCAGAGGGGACGACCATTGAGCTCCATGAAATTTCCATCAGTGAACGGCTTCAGGCAGTCCTGTGCAGTAGAAGAGAGAAAGTAGGCAATGATAGAAAATTATGTAAAATTAGAAATGGTGTTATGGAGGAAGAAGCTTAAACTTGTAAATCTTCCTGTCTTGATTTTTCTCTAACAGTTTCAATTAGATTCAAGTCACAGTATGGCAGTTTTAAGTTAGTGCATACAGTGATGCCAAGCCCAACCAACATGTTATACCCAACACTGCTTAGCATACAGCAGAATGATAACTCAACTTTTATAGAAAAAGTAAAAGAATTTAAACCCATCATACACTTTAAATGTCCGTAATGTGAAGGGAAACCAAGCGCCTGGAAAATGGTTGACTGTTACAGCCAGATAATGAAGTGACGGTGCCACAAAATCACATGGCATGGCCCTTTAATATGAAAACTAAAAGAGCGTTACAGCTGTGTTTCTTTTAACAATCTGTTAATTACTGCTAAAGCATAATTGGAACCTACATGTACAGCAGCGGCACTGCATACGGTCCTGAATTTGATTACGGTCATTTAACTTGGCCGACACTTTGACTCGTCATACTGTAGCAGTAAAGGCACAGGTGCAACTCTTAACATCACCAGTGGCACCGGTCCATTTATTATGCACCAGTAAGCCATGACTGTGGGCCAGCATGAACAGCTCCAAAGCCTCCGAACACCTGAATTATCTGTAACAGAAACACCTGTGTCCATCAAAGTTTGTTCAGGGTTGGTGACAAAACAAACTAAAACAATGGATATGCATCACAGCCTGATTTCATACAGCTTACAGTCAAAATAAAGCAATTAATAACCAGCAAATGTGTGACGAGAAAAACACTGTGACAGCCTTGTTAATGACTGCTCTTGCAGTGGAATTTCAGCTGGGGTTTGCAGGTTGCAAATGACTCATGGTATGGAAATGTTTCGACTGTTGCTGTGAAACAGAAAAAGTGGCTGGGAAGATCAAGGGTCCTAAATTGTATGACCTGTTTTATTTATTTTTATCAGTAGGTTGATTAAAAAGTCTCCACTTTTGAGTGTCCACTTCATCCTTTGTTATGGAGTGTCTGACCGTCAGCCTGCTGGAATTAGCTTTAGGTTATTAGGTAGCAGGTAAAACTGACCTTATTGATAATGACTGCTTTGTATAAAATAATGTTTCAGTTCTGCACTAAATGGTAGTTGGTGTTTGTGAGTAACGATTAGCTAAGATAGTTGGATCTATTCTATATGTGATGCGGCATGTTAATTGTAATTTTAAGTGATAGGTATTAAGAAATAAAATGCCTTTGATATGTTTTATGGTCTGCTTTATGGACCTCATATTTCAGTCCCTGCCAGAAAAACAATGAATAGATTCTTAAAGCTGCAGTTGCTCCTGTTTGTCTCCTTCTACTGAGAGCATTTTAAGTAAAGCAGAGCTGCACATTGAACCATTTTTGACCAGATGCTACATACAGAAATAGATTTAAAAAGAATGTAAAAGATACCCACACTGAGGAATACACTATCCTTGATTTATCTGCATCATTTCTAACGGCAGAGTATTCATCGGGCATATGGTTCTCATCAGCGTTGAGGTCAAAATGTTGCAAATAAAGCAAATGTGCGGGTATCTTTTCTCATTTATTCTCGGGCTTGTATGCAAGCCAGAGCTGTGTGTGTGGTCTGAGGTAAGACGCTCACTGCGCAGACGAAGCACTCTGGATGCCAGGTGCCATTGGCTGCAGTCAGGTAATTCTCCCGCACCGACTCCCCACAGCCTGAGCACTTCGGAGCAAAGAGGTGGTAGAAGTCCTTACAACAATATGGCTTCCCATCCTTCTCTAGGAAACCTAGGATAGGCATAAAATGCAGTGAATTATTTGCTAAAGTTGTGGTTTCCATTGGAGAGAAATAATCCACAAATCTCTCACCTTCCGTTCCAAACAAGCCTCCGCAGTGTGCACAGAAGAAGTGCTCTGGGTGCCAGGTCTGGTCCAGGGCTGTCACGATGTTCTAAAGCAGCCCAAAATATTATATCATAAATTTACTTCCTTTGAGGATTAGTAAGGTTTGTCTCATCTCACATGTTCAAATGTCAGGAAACACAAAAATGTGAATTGTGAAACAGAAGAAGTTGCATTAGTTTCTGATTAATGACTTTGGTCTGCAGCATGCTTTAAGCCCAGTCTGCCGAATCCCAGTATGGTTTCGTGTTTTCTTTATTAGGATGACATGTGGGATATGTTGAGAAAAATTGATTACATACTACTGTATGTCATCATCCAATCTTCAAAAGATTATTGCGTAAATAAATGGATGTACCATATGACAGAACAAATTATAGCTTAACTCAAACAACAGTGCAGCTGAATTTAAGTGACATTTAGATACCAGAGCATTTCAGATTTGGTCATTTTCATTAAAACATGAAATTTCATACTTTAGTGGAAATCATTTTAACACCTATTTTTATTTTAATCTTACTTTCTATGCAGAGGCATGGGTCTACATGAATACAGTTCTGCTAACCTGCATAATAGGCCCCTTGCAATAGGCACAGCGTGGTGAGAAGAGCTGATGGTAGTCTTTGTCACAGTAAGGCCGTCCATCTCTCTCAAAGAAACCTGTGGTGCTCAGCTCCATCTCACACACCACACACACAAAGTGTTCAGGGTGCCACACTTCACCCAGCGCTGTGATCATCTGGAGAAAGGAAATGTAAGTGAAAGAGGGAACAAGTGGTTTTGATCTCTTTCATCTTGTTTGAATTTCCACAATTTGCTACCGGTGTAACAAATTCTCTTCTTTGTGTCCTGTAGGTCCAGATTGTACCTTTCCTACAATGCATTTGTTGCAGGAAGCACAGTGGCCCTTGGCTGTGGTCCGTACACCGATCTTCTCCAGGTCAGTGCTCAACCCTCCCAGCAGGTCATCTATCGTATCTGTTTTCTTTCTTTGCGTTGAGGCTTTTCCATCTGAATTTGCTGGAGTGTTGATGCTGCTGCTGCTCTCCTGGTTTCCACCTTCTGTTTGCTTTTTTTCTGTAAGTGGTGGTGGGTCCGTTGGCGGTCCTAGATCCTAAATTATGGTACAAAATGTAGGAATAACTGTTTTATATACATATTTAATCAAAATATATTAACTATCTGTTATGTTTATTTTATATTTAATCCAAGTATTTTTAAAGTTTAAGAACAAAATGCTTATTGGTCCAAGAGCTCGAGTGTGACATTAGTACAATGCTGCCATCTGTTGTTAACCATGTCATTTTACTAACGTTTAAATAGACACAGAGGCCAGAATCTTCTGGATGAAGGAGTTATTCAGGCTTGACACTAAAATAAATAACCTCAAAAGGGCAACACAGATTATTTTCAATTTTTTTAAGATATGTATTTCCACACCGAGGCAGTACTAACCCCTTGAGCTACACCCAACAGGTCTTGCAAGATTAAGTCCAGCTCCTGAGTCGGTGAGTCAGGTTCCACAAAAGCTGGCACAGGAGTTGGAACATCACTAAATCCCAGAGAGAGGCAAAACACGAATGTTTTCAAATGTAAAAACTGTCATCCTGTAACATCGTTAATTATTGATATTGAAGGGAAATTCTTGACATGGTTTGCCCAACTGAATTGCATTTCAGAACAATGTGTTGTTTAGCCATAGCAAAAATATAACTGGAAATTTTTAACCCTTTAAACCTCAAGAAAACCTACAAAGCAGTAAAGGTAAAGCACATCAAGGCCACAATCTGCTGAAGGACAATGCTTTAAGTTTGACAGTATTTCCTATTCTCTTTTTGGGTGTGGTCTGAATGAAAGAAAACCCTTTTTCAAATTAAAAAAAAAAATACATAAATTTATTACATTTATTATTTAAATTATTAAGCTAATGATCTTCACACAGCACCATTATGAATCGGGTTCAACTTTGAACTTCACCTGTACACATTTGAGGAGTTTGAGACTTTTCCATTTTTGGTAGCTCCAACACAAACTTCACTTGGCACCTGTGAACACAAACAACATATACTGAAGTTTCTATGGTTAAAAAAATTAAATTACATGTTAGGTACTGAGTTATTTTCTTTAGAATTCCAGGTTCATCTACAAATAAAATAAGGGATAAAGCAGAAACAGAATAATCTCGTGATTAATGGGTTTTGTCGTTTTACTTCTCTTTTAGTTGCATCATTGCTCTTTTTCTCAGGGACGCTGTCTGAACCCGCTGGATTCAGGGCCAGCTCCTCTAACAGCAAATCTGCAGCAGGACACACACAATAAGTCTTTAAACCTCAGATAAATACTCACGCAGCCAAATATTCATATTACACAACATTTGCACACATTGTTCTTTCATTATTCTTTGTGGGTGTTTATTGTTAGACTGTATGCATATAATCTATGTAAAGTGGAATATTTTCTATGAAGTAAGTTCAATATAGAGATTGAGATGCTGGAAGACTGAGGTTGCTCATGTAAGTTGCCTTCCTCAGGAAGTGAGAGCATGCCACATTGCAGAAGTGAAACTTGTGATAATGTTGCAAGAATCTGGCGACATTTAATACAGCAAATACAACTCTCTCCTCCTCACAGGGCAAACCACACATCTAGGGAAATGGGAAGCTTTGGTATGAGTAAGTATTTTACACAGAAGTAGCATTCATTTTTAAAAAGTTAAAGACATGACATGTCAGTAAGTCAATAAAGATCAACATCTTTAAACATTATTACAGCCACACATTGTGAAATTAAAACAAATTTGTTTCTTTTAGTCTTACCTTTTGACCGTCACCCTTCCAGTATGCAAATTAAACGACTTTGTAAAGACTTGTAAAATGCTACTGTATTCTAAATGTTACACTGTATTTGATTTGTAGTGAATTGCTACATGTAGAGCACTACAAATCAGAGGTAAAAAACAAAAACAGTGGTATACAAATTCCTTCCAATGAGCTGGATCATTGAGTACATTAAATATTGCACTTAGAGTCTGCTGTATAAATCAGTCTGAAACACACAAGACTGTGGTAATACTCCATAAGCACTGACTGTGCTTGATCTCACGGTGTCAACGCACTAATTCCTGATTTTACTAACGGTTACGACCTCAGTTTAAATTGTACCACCGATTCGTCTGAGGACATTCATGAAAGTAAAACATGACAGAAAGTTCTTACCGAGCTCATCCATTTTGGTTCCTTCTGTCAGCATAAACTTTAGTATGAGTGGGTGGGTTTTTTTTTTTCTTTTCTTTTCTTTGTGTGTACGTGTGTGCGTGTGCGTGTGTGTGTGTGTGCTGGTTAGTTGCTAAGGCAACTAAACTCATTTCTGATCTGATCAAAACCGTCGCTTCCTGTGAGGAAGGTGTGTTTTCAGTTGCTACTGTGTGAAGAAATATCAATAGCTAGGAGGAGGTTTCGCTGTTTCCTGAAGATGAAAAGAGTGAGATTTTTATATGAGTGCAAGTGAGATACCAGCAGAGTGAATTTTTCACTTATTAAATTCATGCTTTTGTTAAAAATGTATTAAATATTTCTTCAAACAAAGTATGTGTTATGTTGTAACTCTACCGCCACTGCAAGTGGTAAAAAAAAAAAATTCTTTCAGCTTCTCTTAATTACTGATTAAAGTGCAGCTGATAAAAAATCAACATCTATGTGTTACCAACACCAAAGTCAGACTGACATTTGGTTCACAGATACAGAAAATAGACCCAAAAAAAATCATTTCGAAACTGCGTCATAACATTGTTTGTCCAGCAGAGTGTGCTCTGACTCCACTGTGCACAGTTCTCTCAGCAGTGCACATCACATGTAGCAGTGTGCATCGGTGGAGAGCCAAGTAATGTCAAGTCAAGTAAAGTAATAGTAACCTTAAGTTACTAGCTTGTGAAACACATTGCTGGGTAGTTCATAAATGAGGATACCACCATTTTCCCTTTTTAATGTAACTTTGCACCCTGTTTATTTATACTCATAAAGAATATGTGTGATTTGTCCATTAGTCCATAAAAATCAAAATTGGCATCTAGCCATGTTCTTCCACTCATAGGTAAAAACATCACAGACATTCTGTACTTAAGTTGAAGTACAGATACTAGGGTTAAAAATACTCCATTAAAAGTTAAAGTACTGATTTAACTTTTATAAAAGTGAAAAAGCACAGGAAATGCACTCAAAGTAAGAAGTAGCTCTTTGGAGGACGTTTCTACCAGCTATTTTTGTGCAAAGCAAACTGAATCTTGTGCTATATTCGTGTAATAATAGAATCACAATAATAAATGAGAATATAAACTTTACTACAGTGTAAATTGTAATTCTGATAAATGCACTCAGTTTGAATAACTTATGTAGAAAATGTGCAAAAGAAGGAAACGTTTTAAAAGAGATCTTTTTCCTGTTGCTGACATTGTAGAGGGCGACTTTGCCTCTAAACAGAAAATGAGTATAGCTCGAGGTTAAAGTGGGGGAAAAGAATCGCAACTTCTATTGTGAGCTCTATTAGATCTTCTTTGTGTACAGGCTGTGATCAGACGATCTGGGCTTTGCTGGTTGACTGTTCTTTGTGGATTAACACAACTGAATTTAACAAGATGTAAGCAGGTGTTTCGTGAGTTGTCGTGTTCCATCCTCTATACTGACACTGTTTGTACTGTCTTTATGCTAAACAGTATGAAGGTGGAATTCAGTGAATGAATCCAAGCATAACCAGCTTAACTTTAAATTCATCTTTGCAATACTTAATGTAACCTAACTCTGATGACCACTTTGCACCAGTCTAACACAATGCTTTATTTTAAATCCATCACATTACTGCAAGCTAACCAGTTTATCCTGCACTAAACCCTTTCCCCATCTCTGAGTAAAATTAACATTTTCACACTAAGCACTATCTTTAGCTAGCAGACACACAGTGTGACAAATTGCACATGCGAACAGTCTGTGTATTTGCTGACATATGTTGAGGTGACAAAAACGTTGCATTTGAAATTACCTGCTACTTAAAAAATGTTACTCCCTTTTCTGCTTTTCTGTAGTGCTAGCTAGATGCTGAAGTACAGCAACTGCAACTTACGGACATGTGCACCCATTCCTGTGTTGTGCCAAAAAGTGATTTCCAATGTTTCTATGTGTTTTGTTTTTTTTATGTGTCATGTACTTATATTGGTCAGTAGACTTTAGTGAACAGGATTTACAAATGGGCTATTTCTAAAACTTAAAAATACACATTTTTCAAGTATATAAGTAGATAAGTAAAAGACATATAAAAGTCACTTGTGGCTTCTACCTTGTAATAGGAATGTTGAACAATATCAAGATGACTTGATATTGTTCATGAGGGATACATTTGACATATGTTTTAGATATTATAGGCCAACAAGTTATTTATGGCAAGTTAAATACAGGCAATCACTTTTTGGCAAATACCAGAAATCAGTTTTTGGCAGGCAATGGCCTCTAAGCATTTTAACCCCTGATTATGGCCTCTTTCATCTGTTTTTATGCGACATATCCTCATGAATAATACACGTATAGGATTGCCTTTGAATTGTTACTGTTGATGCTTAAATTTTGAAGGTTTGATGTTTGACTACGCGCAGGGACATGAAAAAAAGAACTCCCCTCAAATATCTTAAACCAAAAGTACTGAGTCTGTTTTGAAAATGTAAGTAGAAAGTACAGACATTTGGTTAAAAATATAGGGAGTAAAAGAAAGAAGTTGTTAGAAAAAAAATAATACTTATGTAAAGTACAGATACCTGGAAAGGCTAGAGTAAGGAAATATTTGTACTTTGTTACTCCACACCTCTACTTATGCCATGCGTTGTCATGGTGAGGCTAGCTAATATGCCAGCTGACACAGGATGAGAGGCAGGACACAACCTGGACAGGAGACCAGTCTGTCAGAGGGACGGATAACAATTCACTCTCATGTGCATACATGTTTTCGGATTGCTTGAGGAAGCCAAAGGACCCAGGGAGTACATTTGAAGCCAATACCTTCTTGTTTCAAAGTGACATTTCTAACCACAACACAGTGCTGCAGCCTTTAGTATTAGTTCCAAAAATCCAGTAATGGTGATGACAAGGATGGAGGCAGTTTTAATTAACAAGCAATGTAAAACATATTTGAAAACTATAAAAAAAAAAAAAAAACACTAACATAGAAATGAAGTGGAAGATGCAAATTTTTAAATTAAACATACCATGATTTACCTGAACTCGTAGTGTATATATGGTTTATTTTATTTAATCTAGCTGTGGTTGGGAGTCAATATAGTATGCGTATGATCATTATAATAAACCGGAATGAACTATGAAACTATGCTTAGACAGCTTTATAAGTTTTTCTAATTAGTTACCCTAACATTATGGACGGAACACCCACTTTTCCTGAGAATGAAACAGTGCGCTTTTCAGCGTTTCAGTAAGACAAATAGTGAGTTTCTATTTTCACCATATGGTAATCAACTCTCCGCTGACTTTCTTGCGTTATCTCGCGCCACTTTAGTCGCAACCATTAGTGTACGGGGTGGGGTGTTTGTTCTTTTGTATCAATTTATCAACAACAAATAAACCTATTGACGAATGTCCTTATGATGAAGGGATTTTAAACCTGTATCTCTTGAAAAAGATAAAGTTGGAAAACATTAAGTAATTCAACCAAGTGAGTAATTACAAGTAAGTGCCTTCCCCTCCTCTGTGGTTTCGTCTTTTACCGGAAAGGTTCTTGTTTACAGCACAGCTCTTGCTCTACGTTAGCATCGACAATTTGACAAGCAGCAAAGAGGAATATTTTTTTTACTTTTAAAGCAGTTCGCAAAACCCCTTGAATTAATCTGTGGTACACTTCGACTGGCATGATTGTTTGGCTTCCGACAAGGGCAGCAATGACAAGCTTGCTAACGTAGCGCTAAGGTTAGCCTGCTAGGCAAATAAGGCTAGCTAACGTGTCACTAAGTGGTGCGTCCAGGTCACTGAAACAGGTACCGGGATGTCAACTTGACTCTGTAACATGTACTCGTGTCTGTTTCTTTACTGACAGGCACTCACACTGCCACGTATCACGCCTGGCTTTGCTTAGTTTATGACCTGACTGGCTGCTCAGAAGAACAACCGCGGTCATGGGTGCGGAGAGCAGCGCGGTGCGGAGCTGCACCCTGGAGGAGCCGCTCCTGACTCTGCCCACCGGACCCACCATGTACTCGGCGGTGCTCCTGGATGGAAAGCCAGCTTCTGTGTTTGTTCACAAACGTGGCAACGAAGACAAAGTCAACAAAGCTGCCAAGGTGTGTAAAGTCCAGGTGTCGCTGCTCGCCTTTGCCGTCGCTCGTGTGCCTTATACGTGGAAGTCTGCAGCCAGCATGTTCATGTTGGACACAAAGTGACAAAAATTAAATAAAATTTTATTTTAAATAAATGGAAGTATGAGTTTAATTTATTTTAACTGACGGGTAATTTAAAATAGTAATTATTTGTAATTCTTACACCTGCTTAATCATCTTAACATTTCACCCAGCACCTGAAGACACTGAGACACCCATGTCTACTGCGCTTCCTGTCCTGCTCAGTGCAGGATGGTGACATTCACCTGGTAACGGAGCCTGTGCAGCCCCTGCAGCTGTTGCTGGACAGTCTCTCCCCAGAGGAAATTTGTGCAGGCATCTATGACCTCCTGCAGGCACTTGTCTTTCTGCATGAAAGAGTAAGCGTTTCTCCAGTCTCTGCATGATTATATTAAGGCATGTGACAAAAAATAAAGTGGAAAAACAAGGTGTCGTCTAGATGAAGATGGTGAAGGTGCTTTTTTATATTTTACAGTAATCATTGAACCTTTCTGTCTGCATTAAACATGTATGCATATTGATGCAAGTTCCGAACTCGTCTTGCTGTTCCGCCAGGGTAAGTCGAGCCACAACAACGTCTGTATTTCATCTGTATTTGTCAGTGATGATGGCCATTGGAAACTGGGAGGGATGGAGACTGTCTGCAAGTTCGCTGAAGCAACTCCTGAGGTACAAAGTACATTAAAGCCATATGGATAGTCATGTGAAAAAGAAAGTTTCAGAAGAATTCTTTAGTTGGTTGACACAATGACTGCAAAGTGCCAAGGTTATGTGGTTGCAGAGCAAGCCAAAATCATCATCCCTCCACCACTGTGCTTAAAAGTTGGTGAGGTTTTTGTGTTGATGAGCTATTTTTAATTTTTGCTTGATGTGCTTCTGTGCAGTATAGCTAAACATTTCCACTTTGATATCATCTATCCAAAGGACATAGTACTGGTTAAGCCTTTTTCTAATCTTACGGTCATAACTGATATTTGAGAAAATTTTGTATGACTAATACACAATACAATTTGTGTGTGTTCACTCAACTAATGCTAAGTTGGAAAAGATTTATCCAAAGGTATATGCAGTTCAGCAGTTTTAATGCACTTTTTTAGACTGTTTGAAGACTCACTCTGTAAAATGTCAGGTTTATGTTAAATTTTGGATATTCCTAAACTCCTTAGTTCCTCACAAGCATCCAGAATGCAAGAGAGGCCAGCTGTATTCCTCCAGAAGAGCAGGTAAGCTGGTTAAAGTTAGTGATTGACAAGAAGCCCTTCCCACTGTATTGACAGGTTTTCAAGACACTTTTTCTTGACAGGTGGAGGGTTTTAAAATCCTTCCGGATAAACATGCTCACTCTCGGGACTGTTACTCTTTTGGGATGATGGTGGAGTTTCTTATTCCTCTCCTTAATGGTTATGGTAAGGAGAGATGACCTTGAATATTACATTTCATTTTTTCAGGGTTAACCTGCATGTACATTATCATACACTTGTACTGTTCTTTTCAGTGTCACATGAGCTTGCTGCAAGCCTGACAAAGACACTGCAGGCAGGCGTGCTGAACTCTGACCCCATGTCCCGGCCACCACTCAGTTCTTTGCTCTCCAGTGACTTTTTCAGGTTTGTGTGGTCAGGCTTGATTTGTAGTTATCATTAAGTACAAAAATGATTTTCTTCAAGCAAATGTTATTTTTCTGTGAACAGGAATGACTTTCTGGAAGTGATGAATTTTCTGAAAAGTCTCACCCTAAAGACGGAAGAAGAAAAGAACGAATTCTTTAAGTAAGAAATAATATAGTGATCTTGTTACATATACGTGGACTTTTTTCACAGATATAATTTTCTTTAGCTTGTATTATTATATATATTCTCCTCATGTAGTGTTTTGGTCTTATGTTTTTTAGGTTTCTTCTCGACAGAGTCCAGAGCCTCCCCGAAGAGTTGATAGCTACACGCCTTGCTCCCAAACTCCTTAACTCTCTTGTTTTTGCAGAACCCATGGCTGTAAAAAGCTTCCTGCCTCATCTTTTAAGGCCAAAGAAGGGTGAGATTGTATTTGAACAAAAGAACATATTTTTCCAAGAGAAAGCCAGAAGTTAGTATTTGCCTGACAGTCACAAATGTTATATGAAACTTTCTCTGTTTCACCTTTGTGGACAGATAACAGTGGTGGTAGCAGTGAAGATTGCCTGCTGTCTATGTCCCTTTACCGTAAGCATGTGATTCCTCAGCTTCTCAAACTCTACAAGGTCAATGAGGAACATGTTCGAATCGTGCTGCTGGCCCACATCCACATTTATGCTGAGTTTTTCTCCCACGATGAACTCAAAAACCAGATCTTACCTCAGGTGGGGGGTTACTTTAGAAGCAAACTTTTGTTGTTGTTGTTGTTGTCAAAAAAACTAAGACAGTTGAAGTCGAATAGTTCAATATTTTGGAAAGTGTTTAAACCGATAAACCTAAGTTTGTTGGGGTTTTTGTTTTTTTTTTGTCTTACTTAAGAAGCACCAGACAGGGAGATTAGGTAATAGCTTAGGTAGGGTTAAGTTAACCCCAGAAATTTTAACCAATTTTATCTAATGTCTAAAGCTTGAGAACAAAAGTCAAATGAAACAATCTCCTAATTACATTATCTTGTCTATTACTCCCTTTAGGTTTTGTTAGGAATGAGAGACACCAGTGACTCTCTGGTTGCCATGACGCTGCAGAGTCTGGCGGTGTTGGTGCCCTTGCTCGGAGCTCAGGTGGTTGTTGGTGGAGAGAGAACCAAGGTCTTTAAACGCACCACACCTAACTTTACCAAGTCTACAGAGGTGACCCCTGAAAGTAAGCAAAGCTGGTCTCTAAATAACAATGAAAGCTGGTCTATTGATATTATTGAATAATAAGTAAACAGTGCAAGACACCACAAGTCTTGCACAGTGAAGTAATTTATTGACATAATTGTATGTCCATAAGTTTTTTGGACAAAGGCATTTTTTTTTTTTTTTTTTTTTAATTTTTTCTTTTCATATTTTTTTTTAATTTTTTTTTTTTTCTTCTTCAATTTTTTTTTTTTTTGTTGTATTTGTTTTGTA